>CM024620.1:33644808-33768190 GCA_014182585.1 Eucalyptus coolabah
AATTATGTCCTTCTTCCACTTCTTGTTTCCATATCCCTATTCAATCCCTCTCATCTAGAAGTAAACCCTTCTGTTAACAGCTGTTACATGGTTCGGGTTAAATTTCAAGTTATTTAGAAGTCGCTTGATAAATGACAAGTGAAGAAGAAAATCAAGCACGCATGAGGTGTGAACAACGACAGAGACATAATCAAAATTCGACAACCACGACTTAGACAGTGACTTGTCCTGCAAGAGTGTTCATTGTCTAAGTCGGTCGTGAAAAAAGATTGAACTTTTACCGTCAAAAAACAACTACATCGCATGGCATTCTTGTCATTGTCTCCACCGAGTCGCCTACGAAAATTTTGCCATAGAACGAACCGAACAACGGGAAACAGGGGATCAAAGGACCAGAAAGAGAGAGAGGAGGAGCTTACACAAATACGCGACCCTCGGGTTCTCCTTCTCGACCTCGTTGGCCACGCGGAGGATTGGCGCGATGGCGGCAAGTGAAGAGGGCACCAGCTCGCTGTCCACGGCGGAGTTGTCCTCGTTCGGCAAGTCGGCCATCATCGGCGTCGCCATGTACATCTTCCTCGACAGCAAGCGGGACGCCTCCGGCTTGCTCCTACTCGAGCTCGCCATCCGCAGCGGCGGCGGCGGCGGTTGTTCCCCCAACAGACGGGCCCCCTCTTCTCTAGTATAACCCGGCTCCTGCTCCTCCGGTGGCGGCGGTAGTTCGGGTCTCTACAGTGCCAGCCAGCGTCCAGCGATCGGGCGTCGTCGTCGTCGAAGAGTGATGTGGACTGCACCCATCGCCAATCTTTTTCGCCCACTTATATACGCACAGACTCAGAAGGAGTGGGGGAGTGGGAGAGATACTTTGGGAGGTGAGTGGGGAAAAGGGAGTTGCTCTGGGAGGAAGGAAAGAATGGAGAGATATGTGTTGCGGGAGGAAGGCGAGAGACGAGGAAGGGGACGCCTCTTGCAAGGAAACCCCGCGATTTCAATTTTCGGTTTTATTTCGGTTGTGTTCTCCCTTCTTGTCCTTGGCCTCCGTCGTTTGTTGGGTTTGGGCCTGGGCAGTGGATTTGAGCCTCAAGGCCCATTTCTCCTTGGAGGCAAGAACGGGGATATAAAAATGACCTCAGCAAGGCTCATTTAATTTATTTTTATTTTTATTTCTTGGTGAAAGTGAGTAATTAATATAATGGGGAAGGTCAAAATGTACAACCAAACCGATCTAAAAACTTGCACTTTCAAAATGAACATGCTTTCAATTCCCAATGGAATTTTGCCGAGTAGAAAAAACCAAAAGGCACAAACCAAATGGATAACCGGTTGCTAAGTGGCAAAAAACGCCAGATTCAGCATGTTCATTTGAGTGCACAAATGTTAGACAATATCTTTATAAGTCGAAGTATGAAATTCAGTTTTCAGTATCTTGAAGATGAAACGCATTTGAAACCTCGATGTCTTCCAAAAGCCAACAGTCGTGCATGTTTATTAGTCTTTTACAGCAAATCGTTTGGTATTGGAAATGTCATTACTGAGCATAGAATGTATTTTTAGTGCTGGGCTTATTAGTACAACGCCCGATTTATACTACGATCGCCATAATCTTGCCCTAATCACATCACCGTTGTTGCTTTTGCTTTCCTTTCTGGTCCAAGTTTACATGTCGGGCACAACAATTACACACAACAATCGAAGACGACCCTGCGAGTTCTTTGTGGTAACCTTGCTGTTGTTTCTTAATCTGCAAACCCATGCTAAGCCAAATATCCGAGGACAGACCGTCCCCATTCATCCGTTGCACAGTGCCTCAACCATCGAGCCACTGTATTCCCCAGAGGTGAAAATGATCGATTCCTCTTCAATTGGAACACGAACAATTGCCAAGCTGAGTGGCATGTTCTTCCAATGCAAGAGGTCTTCCATCTCCAACCGTGTTTGAGTAGCTACAGTGCCTTCACCAATCTAGCAAGCCTTGCCATGCTTGTGAAGCTAGCGTACATCCCTCGCGTCCCATATCATATGTTTGACGGAAAGTTTGAGGGAATTCGTTTTTATAAAAAAAAAAAAAATTGTTCTTTAGAAAACAAATTGTCTCTTCCGACCAGTCCAGACCCTGTCTCTTCCGACCAGTCCAGACCCCAGACTCCAAATCGACAGCACGCCAGCCCGACATCCCTCTGGAACATGTTTCCTTCGAGTCTTGATAAAGTGTCGTAGTCCACGACACCCCGCGAACGTCTGATGTTTGGTCACATGCACTTTCTCAAAACTAGGTAAGAGAGATACATACTCTTAGTTCAAATTTGAATAGCAGGGTGGAAGACTGACTAATAAGATAACTTAATACTTGAAGGAAAACAAGGACATGATCACATTTCTGAGGAAAAGGAGATTCTTTTTGTCCAGCTGTTAATATATACATGTGTTTCCATCTGTTTGGGAGGTTGTTTTGTTTTGGATTCTTAGACTCGGAGAACCGTCCCGTATATGTTTGGGTCTTGACACTCCGCATCGAAGCCAGAATCATGGCAGAACCCCATTCTTGGTCACCTGGCATTTCCTTCTCCGGAACTTGTCAAAAGCAGCGCAAAAGCAAACACCACGCCCACGTGGAACTACCCTCCAGTGCCTGTGGCATGCGGTCAACTAACCTCCTACGTCCTTTCAGCAATGCGGAGAGGGAAAACATCAAGAAGAGGCTTAAAGCATCAATATTCATTCACGCACTGGAAAACATCTTCAAAATGTTATTAATACGACGCTGTTCACTAATAAGAAAAATGATGTGCAAATTGACAATGTCATACTATGGCTGTATAAACCGACTTGCAGGACTTAAAACAAGTCTGTGGTAAGCATGAATGCCCCTACCACAATGACTCAGTGTATTTGCACGAAGAGAGCATCAAACAGGAAAATTATGAAGTCAAAATAAAGGGGAAGCCCTCTCCTGGACCAAAGGAAAACACTACAATTAAAATGCCCAGTCAATGGAATTTGACAGATTTTCACAGGTTCATCCCCGAGGCATTCTTAAGAAGAAAGAATGGAAAAAGTACTGGCACAATGAAGACCTGCATGAGGTGCTTTTAAAAAGATTGAGAGCATAGCAACAATAAAAATTGTCATACCGTTGAGCTTCATATATGCATACATTAAGGACCTCAAAGGAATTATCGACAGAGGTGGAACACCTCTTAACTGGAAGGAGGGAGAAAAGGTCCAGGTGGAGTACTGCATATGCCTCATGTTTTGAAACCATCTTCAGACACTTGCAAAAATAATAGTTACTCAGAAAACTTGATGGACTGGCAAGCAGCCAGGTTGTTTCCAGGTTCATCAGTGCCATCAACCTCTCTTATGGGTGATGAGGGAAGAATTGCTATGTTCAATAACATCAAATACTCAAGGTAATTATGCAACAGTAACATTTATAAGTTATGGTGCAACAGCTACATGTCTTTTTTCCAATCAATGGGCTGCTGCAACTAGCTGTAGAAACTCAGTCTCCAGAAAAATTGAGAAAAGGGAATCACAGTCCATCAGCCAGATTCTTAAACTAGCAGAACCTGAAATAAAACATAGGGAAAGAATGAAGATAAAGCAACTGTTAGTTCTGCAACTCAATGCTATGTATTAAGCTAGTAAGACTTAACCAATTCTTGGTATAACATAGCACCTCATTCTGAGCATGGGAAAATAAAAAATAAATTTGTTGAAGTAATCAATCTGGCCTGCTTTCTGTATCCAGAAACCTCAAAGTAAACTTTCCCTCATTCCCTTTTTTTCATTCGTGCACCCCATCAAATTCTAACCCCGACCCAATGACCCCCTCCAGGCCACACACACGCAAGAGATAGAACTTACAGAGGTTGCATAAAAGCTTCGGTCCCTGATTTTATTTTAAGTTTTTGAGAGAAAACAAGCCAATATTATCTTATTTGCCTCAAGCACAATCCTCAAGCACAATTGAATTTATCAGGAATAATCGATGCTACCAACCACTATATATTTTCCCCGGGGAGAAAACATTACACAGGCACCAGTCTATTGTAAATATTAAAAAAATAAATCATATCTATAGATGCAGGATGGACTTTACTTTCATAGCAAAAAATGGAAAAGCTAGACTTTAAGACTGGAAACAAAAGTGCATTCTCCAGATGCTGGCATAGATTGTACAAGAGTCATAACAATTTATGCGTTACGTCATCTATTTTTCAGGCATCTCTTAAGAGGTAGGCAGGTTAACATAAGGGCATCAAATGTTGTACAATAAAAAAGAAAACAATCAGAGAGCACTTAAGAGGAAGAAACTATAGAATAGCTGTAATATAACGGTACGCTGAAGTCAGGAATCCCAGGTGAGAGAAACAATAAGACACCTTATATACAAGCTCAATCCATACTGGAGTTTCTGTTGATAAAGCTACTGAAGCACTCAATGTAAAAGACATCAGGCAGATGGCTGCTAAACCAGCCACCTGCATCCATTGACGATATTTAAGAAAAAGTTAAAAGGCAGAGGCAGAGGACAGTCTGTGTGCACATGTGAAGGAAGTAGCAACCACAACACTAACTCAATTAAAAATCCAAGAGAGAACAGAAGTGCAGAGCATATGCTCACCATGAAATGGGTACCCTATTCAACAGAGAGCACTTAAGAGGAAGAAAAAATGTGATCGACTAGTGATTTACCTTCCACATATCAGCTGAAGCACTCTCAGACTGTACTTTACTCAATTTTAAGAACAAAGTGATACCTGAAATATAAATAGAGCATTGACACAAAAAGGTATAGATCCCACAATACTGAAACAGTTAATCTTGGACTTAAGCAGGCTATACCCAAAATATGCAAACAAAATGGGTGCATTCAACACACACGTGGAATACTCCAAAAATATCCAACTCAAACCACTATCTCATAGGCAAAAACGAGGTTTAGTTTTTATGAGTATTTTAAGAACTATTCTTATCTAACTAATCAGCATTTGATAGATTATCAACTCCGAGTAAATTAATGGCAAACAAGGGCAAGCATATGCTGTTGGCATTAGTCAAAGTAACCCAAAAAAAAGAGTAGAGGTTAAGATAGTTAGGCTATCATAATCATAAAAATATGTCCTCAAAACATATGACTCGCTTGATTACAACAGATGTGTTTGACATGACGAAAGGTTCAATTAGTGTGATATCCCACATTATTTATCCATCTGTCTTCAATTTCTATCAAGCAATATTTACGAGATGAATAGGAAGTGCAATGTTTACCTGTAGTAGAAGCTGTAGTGTCCTGTATCTTCTTCTAATAGGAAATGTCCGCTGTAAATTGGGCTAGCTAGAACATCAACCATGAGCAAATGCTTTCTTGTTATTCTGGTAGATGATTAAGCACGGTTTCTTGTTATTCTAACTACTTGATGACTAATCATTACCCCAATCCTGAAGCAGGAGAGTAAGAGCAACATTCTAATATTAACCTGACACCAAAGGCTTTTAATTGCCTATAGCAGCCTATAACTTACATCAACTATGAGCAAATGCCCCATTTTAGTTTATACAAAACGATCTAATAATGGGTCATATCAGAGGAGAAGCCGGATAGGTAATGTGAAAAGCACATAAAAGTCATACATGCACGACTAGGCCATTGTACTTGATACAGTCAGATTCCTTTGTCCAGTAGCTTTTAGATAGTTACGCGAGCACCATTAGTCCAAACACGGTCCCATTATCTAAATAAGATTGAAGTCAGGAAGTAGTGTTCAGGCAATAGGAGACAAATTGTTTTTACACGTTTTAAAGGTTTCACAAATCAGTCTCGTCAATTAGCAAGAACATGGAGGCATGATTTTAATTTTCACCATTGTCTTCTCTTACCGCACCTTCAAAAACTAGAAATGATCAAAACAAAAAGACCATATAAAAGCTACTACCATTATTCGATCTCTCTTTCCTCTCTCAATGGATGTTCAATTTCTAGGATCACTCAACTAATTAGCTTTGAACAATTAGATCATCCACAGTGCTTTAAATCGCAATGAGGAAGCTATTCCAACAAGACATGCACTTACACTGAAACATACATCACCCGGTCTAATCTGAACAATTATTGATTCTTCAGTTACTCTTCTAAACAAAAACTATTTCTTCTCACATTCAAGGAAATGAGTTCCACATAAAGGAACTGTTGATAATCTAAAATGATAATTGATGTTCTTCAATTACTCTTCTGAACAAAACAGAAGACATGATGTCTTCTAGCTCAAGAGGGAAATGAGTCCCATAGAAAGGAACTGAGAAGGTAAATTCTCAAAATGATCATCCACGAGGAGTGCGGAGAAACTTATGTCCTTCTACATACTAACAAGGAAACACAATCCGCCAAAAAAAAAAAAAAAAAAAAACACAACCGACTTGTGCTAGCAGAAGAATCATGTCCTTCCAAAGGAGATTGAAGGAGGGAAGTCAAGTGACGAGCAAACATGAAAGTTAGTCATTCCTTGTCGTTGTAATCACACTCATATTGCAAGTACCATCATCCTTTAGATTTACCATTTCTATGGGAATGGATACTTTCTCAAAAAGTATCGATAAATCTGATTCCATTCTCAAAGTTTCAAGAGTGAAACTATTGCCAGGAGAATTAAAGATTTTGGCCACTAATCACTTAGATTTGCCAGAACTATCTCGAAATCAATCACCTGTCAAAAAGTTAAAAAAGATGCAATTCGATCACTCCAAATCCCACGCATCTGCACTGTGATAATCCGTCGCGCACTTCACTTTCCGGGCACAAAGTTGGTGGCGCAAGCCCAGGCATTGTTGTTGGCAGGGGTCAGCAAGGTGATCAGCCAGGCTCTCCAATGGGCCTTTCCCTATCACAATGGCCTGGATGAAGAACCCAGACATGGAGAACATGGCTGACCTCCCATTTGTTTATCTCCTTCACCTTCAGCCCTGCGAAAGCCTCCATCCCTGAGGCCCAACGGATCGAAGTTGCAGGTAGATCGGTCCGTCAGCTCTTCGAGTGTGCCCCCCTGCAAACCTGTATCCTTCCACTGCACCCATTAGGATTACCCATGTGGCCCAGATGGCCAAGATGTTGTGCATCGATCAGGCTCGTGTTCCCCAAATAGTCCAACCCGCCCTCACTCAATATCTGTACACCAGCCTTAAACCAAACCGCCTCGCCAAACTTGATCCCATTGCAGGACAAGCGCTCAGGGAAGATGCACCTTAGGACGCTGAGCATGGCCCACCTCGCATGGATGACCTCAAGCTCGCGGTTCTTGCCAGAGGTCTCCGGATCAGCTCGAGCACACCTTTGAGCCATGCGAACTGCGAACATGCCAATCTTAGGAGGAGATGTCTTATGAGGATTGAGAAATGTAAACCCATTCCAGCAAATCAATCTTCTTTTCTTGCTGCTCAACAAATGAAAATACCAACAGAAGCAACAGACGGATGAAAAGAATATAATACTGAATGGAGTACCTCAACACTTGAGAGTCAGAATTAGAGACAAATAAGCAACATATCTTTTGAGCATTATGTCCAACTGCAGTAATTAAGAAGTCAATCACTTACATTACAGTTTTTGAGTATCCATCAGATTAAACTTAATCATCGATCCATCCCTTTGGCAGTGAACATGAAAAATATTGAGCATCAGTGATTTCTCTTCCTTGCCTATCTTATGAGCATGGTGGCTCATAAAAACACCACACTTGAGTGCCTCCCTTCCTTTTTTTAAGGGCTCTTTTTATTATAGCCGTTGGCAAACTAGCACCCCAGAGAGTGGCATCGCTGGTCTCTTTCTCACCTTCAGTTTCTTTTCAGCATTGGATCCATCATCTGCCACATTGTCCCACTTCGGTCTGCATTCTCTACCAGTTTCAGTTGCATCTATGTACTCAAAATCTCCCGGACTGCCACTTCCCCACCACTTATTTGAGGTGACAGACAAGCCATTCGATGGAAATCCATACTTGAATTTATCCAAGACCACCAGACTTTTTATCAAGCTTCCACTAATTACACTTTGGATTTGCCCGCTTTGACCATGCTTACTTTCCAGCTGCTGTGAGCTACAAGGCAGTACCATTCCCTGCACTTTCGATGTATTGCTGCTACTTTGGTGATCAGACTTGTTGCATCAACAATAAATTAATATAAATACATTTTTAAATGAATATCCACAAAAATTGCGTCTCCAGTAATATGTGTTGTGATTCAGAACGATAATCAATCTAAGGTGGGTATATTGTACATGGGTAATCTGGCCTGCTTCAGAATAAAATATGGATCAAGTTGCCAAACCGATACCTACCTTTGTTTCCTTATCTTCGACATTAAAGCAAGGTCTCAGATTCTATATCTAGCAGCTAGATTCCCAACTTGTTTTACATCCTCTGACAAAGAATCTGCGACACAAGCCAGAATTGCATCATCAGCGTGCGCAGAGAGGCAAAACCTGCCTGTTACGGCCATGATCACCATATATATATATATAGAGAGAGAGAGAGAGAGAGAGAGAGATAGAGATGGCAGGACGGGATAAGACAATACAACAGACTGAAAGGGCCATGATGTATAAACAGTGTGCAACAGTACAGTCTGTAAGGCAAGTAACATTGTGCAACAGGACCATTCAGTTGCATAAACACCCCAAAAGTCCTCTGCTCTACTTCCATCTATAAATGACATAACACAAAACCAGTTGAGCTGAACACTTTAAAAGGAGTGTTTGATGTTGACAATTAGAGAAAAATACCAACTTATTTATCAAGTCAAAAATCTTTCCAACTCTAGATGGGACTAGAACTTTTCATAGGACCAGGGAAATCAAATACCATTTCCTCAGCTCTTTGACCTCAGCTATAGGAAATTGGTTGCATTCTTAGGACAAGTGTGAAATATTCCCGGATGCATTTATTTGATGCTTCCAGCTCCAGCACGTACTCAAATTCATTGTTTTAGAATTTACCATCAACAAATTTTTGGCTTTTTATGCTCAAGTCATTGGAACATCTTTGCATTTTCACATACACATTGTTAGAATATTTAAATCTTAGTTTTCATTAAATATTATAAACTTTTGGTTAGACTTTCTATATGGTATCAAAGCGAGTTCAAATCTTTCCAAACCCTCTATTTGCCTCCCCAATTAGGCCTAAGTCCATACTACATATGAGGGAGGAGTGCTAAAATATTTAGATATTAAACTACACAATTATCTAACGGCTAAAGCTTTTGGATTGGACCAAAAAAAAAAAAAAACTTCCATCAAAAAATACTTCATATGTATTTCCTTTCAGTCAAAAATTACAATTGAGATAGAATTGAAAAGTTTTCTCCTAATACAGTGAGAAATTGAATAATACCACTTGCAACTAAACCATAGTCCAATCATCATCATCACCACTTCCATAATTTTGAAGTAGCGACCGTAGGCCAATGCTCACACTTGGAGCATCTTTCTTTACCACAACAATTGGCACAGAGGAAGTAGCTGTCGTCAATGAATCAGTTGGCTTGTCTGAAAATTTCTCAGAAAGTTTTCTCTTTTTGAGAGTAGTGCTCACTGATTCATCATTACGATTTACTAGTAGCAGGTCGAGTCAACTCTTCCTCGTCCATAAAATCTTCATCTTCGATCCTACGAGCAAAATCTTTGGATGTATGGAGTACAATTGATTTGAGAAGCACTTCATCCTCTTCCTCCAGCTTATTTTCCTTTGGTGCAGATGTACGTTGTAGAAACTCCAATATTGCATCTACATCCACAGTCGCATGTCTAGACTTCATTGAAATCATGTGTCTTATTCTCCAAGCACTTCATCGCATCACCCATCTCTTTGGCCTCCCTCCTCCTTTTCTCATTCTCCATTACCTCATCCTGCTTACGCCGGGGCTCAAAATTTCTCATCACTCCAAACTCCACAATGCAAACCCAATTCTGCAGGTCGGTTTTGATCGTGAGCTCAGCAGAGCAGTTGGTGCATTTGAAGTAAAATCTGAATATCAGAATCCCCAAATACGTCTCGCTTATGACGACCTCCTTCCTGGAATTGAACTTGGTCCCCTCGTAGATTTATTTCCCGCAGGTGTTGCATCCGATGCATATCGAAAGCATCATCCGAACCTTAATCTGCTGACTTTTGGGCCTCCCAAACCTAGGCAGCTCCGAGGGGTCGAAGCCCGGCCGGTAATATTTGTTCAACACCTTTCGTTCTCCCATTTCTTCTTCTCTCAACCCCAAACCAAGACAACGAACGCTGACGCCACAAAATCTCTGCCCCTCTCTCCGATCGACTAATTGATTTCACCACCAGAATGGTGTCGAACCCGCAAGTTCTCGATCTACTAACCTCGATTAAGGTTCCATGCTCGGATCAAACCTTGAAACCCCACGAAACTATCCGAAACAAGCTGAAGAGCAGGAGAAAAAGGAGGAAACGAAAACTAACAGAGTCTGCTAAGGCGCGTAGGAGATGACGAGCGTCCCTGGAAAAAAGGGGGAAAAATCAGTCGAAGCTTCACTCGCCTCCCGATGCCGCCTCTTGCGCAGTACATTGCCTCTCGTCGGAGATCAAACGGCGGCGCAAGGATGTTCCAAGGGTGGCCGGAGGTCGGTGGTGGCGTGGCGTCTCAGGTGATCGGATTCGGGGAGGGATGACGGAGTTGGGGGGGAAAATACAGGGAGAGCAAAAGCGGGCCGGAGAAATTTCAATTTTGGATATTAGTATTTAATAATTTCTCTGTTTAATTAGTAATTTTCAGTTAATAACTTCCTCCTCTAACAAGTAAATATGCAGATAATGATGTGGCTCGAAATATATAGCATACGTGCACGGTGGAAACCTTAATTTTTACAAAATTGCAATGACATTTTTAGCGATAATAGAAGTCTTGAAATTTCATCCATTTTTTAAACTCATGATATCAAATAAATTATACATAAATAAATTTAAATAACAATGTAAAATGACTTTTGAGCTGTTTAAAGATTCATTTAAGTGAATATCGTTCTTGAACTTTCAACTTATTTATAAATAAATCTAATTAACATATCAATGAGTTATTTTGAGAATATATTACAATCTATGAATTAATGTATGTGACAATTCAAGTAACTTGAGAAAATTGTTAGTAGCTTCCGGAATTTATTAACAGTAATTCGAGAAAATAAGATTATGGGTTCTTAAATTATGTAAAGATTCGCAGCAGAAGGTTTGATGCATCCAACGGTAATACATATGACAAATTTGAACAAAATATTAAAAGAAAAATGTATAATACATACCTTCTTGATATTACAAAGTTCAAAAAATCAAATTCAGCAGAACAAAAAAATCTTATACAGCATTTGACAGGGAAAGAGAAGAGGTGTCAAGTTGACAGTATAGACAATGAACGACCCTCTTGTGCAAGTTCATGCAGCACATCTGAAGACAGCAGCGAGGGACGTGAGCTATCTGAGATCCCATCCTTAATGAGGGGGCCTTATGCTTTCTCTTTCCTTCCGGCCAGAATCATCGAAATCTGAAGGCCTCTGCTGAATGCTTGGTTGAAGAGGAGCCGGGTTTGGAACTCCGAAACGAAGGGGAACCACGACAGAACCGCGATCGGCATGAACAGCAACAACCCCATTGTGTATTCGTACGCCCTCGCCAGCTCCTTCAATGAATCCCAGAGTCCTAACCCTTTAAGCAACGACCTGCATGCTTGCCCAATCTGTCGAGAGCAAGAGAAGATCGATCTCGTTAGTTTTGTGGTCCTATAGAAAGCGCATGGAGAGGTCACGCAGCTTGAAAATTTACGCAGGACTAATCACAATAAGAACGTGAGGAGTGCTTTGTGCAAAATTAGGTAGTTGTGACTTGGGCAAGTCGAGAACAACCCACTTGATACATGAAGCTTCTTTTAAGATTGCACTAGTCCAGACTTACCAGAATGAGAGCCCAGCCGGAAGGTAAAAACGCAAGGATGGCAGCAAATATATCAGATACAACGAGTCCACACACGATGAATAAGACTGTCGTAACCGACACAAATCCAAGGAAAAAAGTGCTTTCAGGATCCTAAACATGAGCTGGAAGTCCGTAATGATTCTTCGTCTTCCCATGGATGCCATCTGAAAACATAAGGCAATAATAATTTGCATAGGAGAACGCGTTTGTTGCAGTTTGATTTAAATAAGGTAACAGAAAAGCAGCAGAAAGTAAAAATGATCAACTGGACTTTACTCATGACAATGCGTGCGGTTAACATGCAGATCTAGGAACAAAACCTCCATATATCATACTGCGTACCTTTAAAACTAGCAGAGTGGTTAGTAACACCACCCAAGAAATTCCATAAATCTACAAAAGTAAAGAAGTGCCTTAGAGAATCATCCTGTGAGAACAAATCAGCAACAGGAGTAGGAAAGAGAAAATTGCAGTGAAATTTATAGATTACCAGTATAGTCTTGCTGTGGCGAACTATTCGAAGATGGTACACAATCCCATACTGGTAAATAAAGAAGCGAAGTGCAAGTATTATGTCAATGATTCTTCCCCTTATGTTTGTATGCTTCAGATGTTCCTGTTCTTCCTCCCACCATGATTCCCAACTTTTATCAGGCTGTATCCCAATTCCACCACGATTACCCATCCACCTCTTCCAGTCTGCCCAATCATCTACAGTCTTTTGCCAGTCAAAACCAGATGGATTGAATATGAACGGTGCAAACAACCATGAACCAACCAAGAACCACATGGAGAAAGTGATGAACAAGTAGAGATTTGAACTGCGGTACGACTCCCCATAAACTCCATAGACAATCAACAGTACAAACAGCTCCAGCCCTTTCACAAAGTGACTCCGTGAATAAAGCCTGTAATTATCACCGAATTTTGCATGAAAAACAACAAACCCACGACCCGTTGCTCGATATTTGGATCCTCCATGTAAGAGTGTTCTTCCATAAAAATGAGCCTTGTTCCAAGTTGAAATGTGAAAAACACAGAAGCTAGCTGCAGTTGCATAATGACAAAATCACCGAGGGCAGTCCGAAACCCTTTTTCCAGGCCAGTTTCCATAACCATGGGCAGCACCATTAATAATCCTAACTGAAAGACAGACTGGCTAGCCAAGGCCTCTTCGAGAGCCTTTGTGTGACGTATGCTAGGATTCTGAAGGATCTCGCTTTCCAACCCACTCATAACCATGTACAACCGTCCATACAAGAAAACATACACCATAAGCACGGTAACCTGAATGAAACAAGTCCAAAACGGCAAAAAAGAAAGCTACCATGAGTAATCAATGCAAAATTTAGAAGAAAAAGAACGAGATAAAAGTCTTGTTACCTCCAAACAACATAATTCCCCCTTCCTATCTCCATCCATGGAATAAATTACAGCCCCGAAAATGAAGTACTATTCCAAATCTTGGAACTGTTTTAGCCAAACTGATATTTTTGTAACATTTCATTAACGAAGTAGAAATGACATATTCACGGATCACCCGCCAGAACTAGACATCCAAGGAGGAACTGTGACCCCTTTGTTAAGGGACCACCCATTAATTGTACTGACTCTCAGAGAGACAGACTGGACCTAGAATTACCCCCAAGATTCACAAGATTTAACTGCTTTGATTACCAAGCATTTTACCATGTGACAGGAAACTGCAATTACAAATTATGAGCCAAAAGTTCCATCAATCTTTTAATACCAAATTGGAAAGAACTAGGAGAGTTGCTGCAAGACGAGTAGAGAGGAGTGGTTGATTTACCATACTACTGAAGTAGAAACCGACAGTCGTAAAATAGAATGACAGCATTCTGTAGAAGTCAAATCGCCGCCCGAGCCGATAAACATCCCGACTAAGCGTCTGCTCACCATTTCCATTTGCAACCTTTGCCTCAAAAAGGGATATCTGGTTCATCCCTACATCTCGCCCTTTTCCCACTTGGATATACTCATGATGTGTAATAAATCCCCCACGGAGAGTTGAATTAAACCCTGCAGCGAGAAATGGTCAGATTATGTCCCTGTGAAATATCATATAAATATGCTAGGGTTACCAGAAAAAATATCCTCGCTCAAGTTGATTGTTTTTGAAGCTTTGCTTATGCCCCCCCGTGTTATGTGGAATATCCTGTCAAATATATCAGGATGGCCATAATGGAAACGGACCCTGCAACAAGAGAATGAGAAACACAATTGCCTTTAGATCATTATTGGAACAAGCTGATCTGAACTCTCAGTTATTGAATCAGAGTCTCGCCGCAAATGCAGAGATAAGTTATTGCTTGAAGCATGAGAGCACAAAGAAATGGGTTAGTGTTACCACAAACATCAGATCAACATAGTATAAAACTCAGACTCTATACATATCTATTTTCTTCCTTCCTTCTTTCTTTTGTTTAAGATATTAACAAGGAACCTATGCTCTTCCTTCCTTCTTTCTTTTGTTTAAGTTACTAGCAAGGAGTGGGGAACATTAGTGCATTAACTGCACGCTTTCCAGGATACTTCCGTAGCCAATTTTTGCTTTGATTAGCCTCTGATATATCTTATCATGCCCTAAAAATATAGGTTCCAACAGCTCCTACACTTAAGTTCTTAAGAGTACCAAGAATGTTGTACGACAGAATCAATCCCACCTAAATGCCACAAAAGCATAGACAGAGAGATTATTGAATCCACTAGAAATAAAGAAAGGCGAAGATTTTAAGTGACATTTTACTAAAATAATGGTGAAGTGTTTGTCAGATTATTGGTCATACGGTACAATGTTCACAATTATATCCCACAAAAGCAACCCTGACATTAGAGTTATGCGGGATGTTATAAGATACAAGAAAAAGTCCACATGTCCATATGCACTCTTTCTACAATGTGAATCTCGCTTTAAATCAAGAAAACTCTTTGCTTCACATGCACAGATAATAAACAATTCCTTCCATATTGAAATGTTTGCCACTACTTACTTCTGAATATGTATTTAGCTGCATTACAGTCCTTCATTGATTGTTGTAAGTAATAACTCATATTCGATAGGGCTAAATAATAAGATTCGTCAACTTTATCAATATATATGAGACTTCTTTCCTGTGCATGGCAGTGGCAAAAGATAATCTGCAAGCAATTCTAGAAATTTTCTCGTAAGAGCCTAAAATGAAGATAGTTCATTTGCTTTTGAGAAAAATAATGTACTTATCAAAGTGGAAGGGGTCAAATATTATTCAAACCACCAGAATAATAAAAGAAAATTTTCATTTTACTAGTTGCTAGAGACACCAATATCGTGCTG
This sequence comes from Eucalyptus coolabah, assembly GCA_014182585.1. Taxonomy (NCBI): domain Eukaryota; kingdom Viridiplantae; phylum Streptophyta; class Magnoliopsida; order Myrtales; family Myrtaceae; genus Eucalyptus; species Eucalyptus coolabah. The sequence continues at coordinate 33,660,121 of CM024620.1, forward strand.
TAATTTTTGTTTAAAGATGTTGAATTTACAATACAAATCAAATGCAAATACCATACCAAACCTAAAATTATACCATACTGTGGCTCCATTTTTTGAAACTCCATATTTGCTAAAAAAAAGAAAGAAAAAAAAAATTCGATTTTTTTTAAAAATAAAAATAATTAAAAACACAATTTAAAAATATATATTTAAATTAAAATTAATTTTTTTGCAATTAAAAATATTAAATTTTATTTTTTTGGTAATTTTTCAAAAAAAATCGAATTAGATAACAAACAATGGAAAACATTTTCCACAATTTGGCGAATACCAAAACAATCTTGAAAAAACTAAAAAAGATTTATAATCATAAATCGATTCCCATCGTTTTCAATGACCAGGCTTCTGATCCAAAAGTTCTTTCTGCTAGACTAATGCAATGCCCTAGCTGCAATTGTGGAAGTCAGTGGAAGTTTTAAAGCTTCTCTAAGAAACAAAGAAGAATTCGCACAAGTCCACTGAGATGTCTCTCTCATCAGCAAATGAAGTAAATATGTAAGGCCAAATGAGTATGTGAATGTTCATGTTCAGGCTCAAGAAGGAACAAATAACATGGTCCCACACAAAAATTCAGGTTTCATGAGAAAATCTGCCTTTCGCCCAAAGATAGATCTTAAGAAAAGAAAAAACAATGTATCCGGAGTGCAGACTCCGGTGACTACAAAGATTGAGTTGACAGAAATGCAGGAAGCCATAAATTCTCGGCTTACCTTAGGGGATTTGCCAAGATTCGCTGGCCAATAGTGACAAAGCTGGTCTCCTGATTGGACATGAACCAAGCTAGCGATGAAACACTGTAAAAAAATTGAAAAAATAATGATCTAACCATTCGCATTGGACAAATCTGCTCTGATCTCTTTCAAACCAGATCCTTTGAACTGGATAAAGCAGCCAATAACAGAAGATTTCTGCACATATTAGTATTCCAAGGTTCACCTTCCCGTAAAAATGTGCTCCCGCAGGCCCAAAATAGTAGGTTTTCTCTGCCCATGACGCACATTTTGAAATTCCTCCAATACATTTCTTATCTTGAAAGCTTCTTCAAAGTAGTTATCCTAGAAGTAAGGAAAGCAAAAAAAATCTAAGATACTTCATCCTCCTGCATATTCCATGAAAAGACATAATAAAGCTACCTGATTCATGTCTATAGTCTGCAGTGCCTCCCCACGAGTAAAGATGATAGCATGATTTTGATTTTCTGGTTTTCCTCCACCAATTTCCGTCGGAGGGCCTGGAAGCTTGATACGGTATATTTCCTACAAATTGAATAGATTATCCATTTGCAGAAAAAGGTTAAGAGATCCCACCAATCAAGATTGCACGGCATTCTTGTTACTCAGAAATGTGGCCACCATATTGAAATTTGTATCCTCACATTAGAATAGATGAGTAAATGTTATAATTCATGTACTTCTTAAAGGTTAATAGCATTATCGGACTGATTGACGTTTTGAATACTGATATAATCCCCATTAATACATCCAAGGTAGTTGCTTCTATAAGGTAGACCAATAGCTCCCAATAGCAACTCCTCTCAAATAATTAACAGACGGAATTCCACATAGGCTTGACAAAGAGCTCATATTCACTAAATTTTCTTCACGATAGAAGTAACTGATCAGATAAATTCATCCTTCTGAGATAAAAAGTAAACTAATGCATTTCAGACACTCTAAAGTTGCTTGACACATCATCATGCATCCCAAAACTAGTTAATTTAAAAGGTGACTAGTTGCATATTTCAATTGTCAAACATGTTCAGGCTGCAAAAAGGGTTTATCATTGACATTCAGTCAAATCTACATACACCACCGTTGGAGAAAAATTACCATAAGTCAATTACTGGGCTTAGCATTTCCAAAATTTGCAAACAAGACCGCTTCAATTTAGCTCTAGTAGTAGATAGCCCAAGCTTGATCCAGCTATAATTCCCAAGGTTCAGTGATAAACGGACAGAAAGTAGATGGAAGACAGTAGAGAAGCTTTCCAAAATCTCCAAAATTAGAGGCGGTGCAAAAGGTAGACAGGAATTAGTCCTTCAGTCCCGTGAAAGCATTATGTGAAGAAAACAGTAAGGTAAAACCATCACATTTTAAAATTAGAAAGAATTAACCATTGAGAGAAGAATATAAGAGCTATAAGAGCTTGATAACAGATAATTTGGGGGTATAAGACTGTTATGAATGAAATTTTCCAATTGTTAGAATGAGCAGGATTTTCAGTTGAAGAACAATAAATCAACTTTGGAAGTACCAATAAACTCAGGAAGAAGAAAATAGGAAAATGCCAACTTCTGATGAAAATGGATGTTGATTGAAGGGTCTGGAAAATTTTTCAAACACTCTAATTTAAAAGTGTTAGATAATCCTACTTAAAGATATTGTTTTTTTTTTCCTAAGATATTGTTTAATAATTCATATAAGGAAAAAAACCACCAAAAATCCTAAACTTCGCACAAAATGACAAATTTACCCCCAAACTTTTTTTTTTTTAAGTTTTTTTGTAACACAAAAATCCCAAATTTTCCAAAATGACACATTTACCCCAAATTCTATGGCCAAGGGCATTTTCTTCTTAATTTTTTATTTTTTTTCCTTTTTCTGTTTTTCCTTTTTCTTATCTTTTTTTTTCCCCTCATTCTCTCTTGGGCGGCGGAGGGAAGCCAGACTCAAGGAGTGCCGCCTCGTTGCGCAAAGGTTGCCTCGGGTCGCCCTCACCCGGGTAGGCAAGATTGGGCGAGAACAGCCCTCACCTATGTAGGGTGAGGGCAGCCCCGCCTAGGCCAGATTTGTCAAGGAATGCCCTCACCCTCCGCCGGCAAGGGCAACCCTTGCCCAAGTTCGGCTTCCCTCCACCAACCATGGCAAAGGAAAGAGAGCAAAAGAAAAAAAAAAAAAAGAAAAGAAAAGTAAAAGATGACAATGCCTTATAGTTTAGGATAAATGTCGCATACGGATACAAGTTTGGAGTTTTTGGTATCAAAAAAAAAATTAAATAAATGCATCAAAGTTGGCAAAGTTTGAGATTTTTGTGTCAAAAAAAAAATTAGATGAATTTGATGTTTTTGGTGGCTTTATCCCTACATATAATTAACACAGAAGGAGCCCCACACGCGATACAAGACCAACGGCAGAACATGTTAGAAATTTCCACCGGAAGCTGTTAAGTTGGGAAAGAACACATATATATATAATATATGAAGTCGAAACAAACCCTATAAACAAAGACATAGAATGCGACGGAAAGTGCAGGAACGTGCCGACAGTATTCGCCATATTTTGCATGTTAGCTTTAGATGTGTCTCAAATTATTGTGTACATTAATACCCTACAGCCACCTGCACAGACTAAGAAAATTATACAGTTCTGACTAGAAAACCAAAGATGTAGAATCAAACGATAGCCAAAGCAAGAAGCAAAGATTAGAGGAGTCATCTAGATTATACCCAATAAGCGGATTGATCTCTACCCCACTTGATACCTAATATTCCCCATGAGGAAGACTAAATTCTAACTTACCTCGTCAAGTTTATCACCTCCCTTCACGAGAACAGAGTAACAACACTTCTGAGATTTCCATTTGTCTCCTCTCTTTCGTCTATGTAAGCAACCCGTAGAGAAGGATACCTAGAATATTTTAGTATCATTGATATCCATCAGCCACTTTGGAACTTTCTGTTGATTACTAGTGAAGTGACATCCTTAAAACTTACATCAACATGAGGTTCAACACGTTACTGTAACAGCTTCTGTCTCTAGTATCACTGGACTTCTTTTGATTCCCATAAACTTGGCAAGAGACAACATAGGTGAACTTCAAATCAGCCAGAGCTTGTGCAGATTCTGTGATTACCTTCTCATTCTCATTATTTAGAGCTGCAACAGAGACATTGAGTCTTGATTAGTATCTGGATGCCACTTCTTAATAGCAACTTTCAAACAAAAACAAATCAAAAGCTGTAAATCTGCATTTCTTTCTTTCATGTTAAATGACTAACCATTATCTCCAGCTAATTCAAGACGGCATTGAAGTTCTAGAGCTTGCCTATAGTACATCATCCCTCTCACTAGCAGCAAATGCACATAGTAAGTAAGAACAGTCGCAAAGCAAGGATAAATATGACTTTCAAGCATAGTATATGGTTCCAGATATAATAAATTCTCAACCTGTCCTAGCCAGAGTCTGGCCTCTGTAAGAGACCCAAAACGTGTCTCCCGTTCCATCTTTGTCCTTCTCTACTTTCCAGATTTTGGATCTTTTATCCGTTCATTAAAATTGGTCCACTCATCTAGATGCATGGCACAAGGCATCAGTCAAATTGCATCAAGTGAACAAGTGAATTATAACATACCAAAGGGCAAACTTGCCTGGATAGATCTTCTGCAGGTAGAACAGAAGTTGTGATTCCATCCTCATTTTCCCTATTAAGATCTTCGGTGGAATAGAGGACATCTTCTTTGTTATATGGAGTCAAGACACTGACCAAGACGTAAAAGCAGAGGAGAGCCCAAAAGAAAATGATAAATAGGTATCTATTAAACAACCATCTGGACACGCACATATATATTGCGCGCCCATGCATATATAAAGAAAAATGGTAAAATGGAGCTTGGAGGTTGAGGAGCTTCAATCCCTATAATCTTTACATAATTAGAGAAAATATCATAATGCCACCAAGTCGAACCTAGGATATCTCTTTATTACCATGAGTAACTAATTAAACTGGATGTGTTTTGATAAAATAGCTAATAAAAGTAAATAGATCCATTATATTTTCAATCAGTAGTCATCCATGATTGAAATGTTACCTTCACCATCTATTAAAAATTTGTATATGGTCATATCTAGTCTTTTCAAGTCATCAATTTATCTCTATATATCGGTAAGCACGACCATGATTTCACCTGAAAACAACTACACATTTTCAGAAGATATGAAATTAGAAATATCATATGATACTTTTTAACTATGCCAATAAGAAGCACAAAAACTGCATGAATAGTGATTAGATTTCCAACTTTCTTTTTTAATCTATAATGGCAGCAGTGTTAATATACTGCATAAAAACTCCGTCTATTGCAAAAGCAAATCATTCTATCATCATTTATTATCAATGAGACTAAATTGTTAACTTAATGCGATTTCCAGCAACTGAATTGAACAAACAAGGTTGTCTCTTTCGATAAAGCATAGTATCTATTCATGTAAAAACAGACCTGAAGGGCAGCATTTTGCGCACTGTCGGAGCACCTGGCATTTTCATGAATAAAGAATTAGCAAAGAAAGTGATGCGTCGACGAGCTTCCAAGTTTGAAGGCACATTGATCGCAGATTCCTTGACAGTCATAAGTAAATGAAGCCGAAAGACCTAGAAGTCAAAGAATTAGATTTTACTTACTACGTAATTATTTGTGGTTTCTCAGACGAAAATGAGTCAAGCACACCTTTTCTCTGTAGATTTTGTGTTGTACCAAGCCAATGTCGATCTTCTCAAACATCTGCTCCTTTCTATCATTTTTCGTATGGGGGGGGATATAAATATTTCCTTTTTCTAGGATCCTACAAGCAGCACAGTCAAGGACACAAACGTTTTGCTTCAACATAAACAAGCATGTTTGTCAGAACTTACCCATGCCCATTCTCCATGACATCCTCGGTAATTATCTCCATGATGTCTTGGAGGACATTGATGATCTGGGATTTGTACACTGTTGGGTCGTCATACTCACTTAGCTGCCAAAATAACAAAAGATGTTAAGAAGTGAGATATTCTTGAAACTGAGCTAATTGGAGGGAAGAAGAGAAAATGATTCAACGGTCAGTCCTCCAAGAATAATTTTATATTCATGTATTTATTGAGATTAAAACTGAAGTTAGATATAGGTGACAAAAACACTTACCAAGATGGTCAAGAATTTCTCCAACTTAGTACTGAGCAAAGGCAATTCACTTGTTTTAACTTCAAGCAAAAATCTGCGCTGTTGTATGCTCATATCTACTCCATAACAGATTTCCCTTACAATTCTGTAAAAATTGAAAAGTATGGTTTCTCAACAACCTTAACAGAAGAAAAATTGCCACCAGTATGATACGACATATTAAATATGGAGTTACAGGCTAAAGTAATATGTAAGTTTTCTCACTTACTTTCTGTCAGCTTCATTTTCCAGGAGGTTATATATGATGTCCCGGAGAGTCTCATAACATTCAATCACTGCTGTATGCATATCAGGATCGTTCTTTATCCTCATAAACAAGTCATCGTCCTCCTTGCCCTTAAAATCTTTTGCCATGTCTAATGCTATGGGAATCTTTTGTATGAAAGAATAATGACAAGAAGCCTGAATTAGAGCAAATAGATGAGCAGAAATCAACTTGTGAAACTATGCATACCTTGCTAGCAAGCAAAAAGGAGGCCATTGCACAACAGAGACATCAATTGAAGAAGATGGTACAAGGAGCAAATCTCTTTCTCTGGATTAATCGGCCAATGGAAGTGTCAGAGTATCCGTCTGAGGCAGAAGACTGAAGCTAAAATTGAGGAAGTGGAATTAATTCCTAATTATACCTGTCCGTAATTAGGTCTTCCTCTCTCATAGTCTGAATAAATTGTTCCACATTCTTGAAAAGTTTGCAATATTTATGGCTTCATCCTACCATGGAAAAGTAGAAACGCATCATAAACATGATTTTATAAGAAATGCCACCCCTAAATCTATGAAGTGGCCAACAAAAAAAGGAACTTATTGGATAAAGATTCTATGAATAAACATGGAACATTAGATCAACCAACCATTGGATATACCTGTTGTTTCCTCCTGGCTTTCCTAGCATCCGATGATGATGATGGCAAAAGATGTTCACTAAAAGCTTTGGGCACGGTGTGAAATCTGGACCGCAACATCCCTAGTGTTCGTATCTTGAGAAAAGCAAGAAGGTATCATAAGCAAGTAGAAGTATATAGTATCCTTAAGCATAAACCTAGGAGCTAAACTGTCTGTGTCATGAAAATTGGAAATGCTTCAGGCATTCTATTTATGCGAGAAGAAAGAATTGTCGCTCACCTCGCCTAAATGGCTAAAAGCACCATGTATGCCACCAAAAAGACTAGAGAATATGGCATACCAAATTTGTGTATCCATAAAATGGACCTGAGAACATATCGCACAGGGCATATTGTCATTAAATACGGCAAACCGCTAGATTGGGATCATGACAAAACTACCCAGTCTGCTTACAAGAACTATAGGGGCCCATATTGCAATAACAACTCCAATGTTATGTGTCACTGCAGCTGCAGATGGATATTAGCACAGGCTTTTCCCCGGTTAGAAAATACTAGAAACATCACAAGAGTTAAAAGAAAACTTACAATGAGGAAAAAACTCGTGCCATTGATAATTATCCAGATGCATCTCCAAGATTAATTGTGTTGGTCCAACAAGTGGTGAAATCTATGCACAAAATACGCATGTTTAAATCTTTTAAAGTGAAGGTGGAGAGCAGAATGCTGCAGAGTAGCTACCTCTCCTGAACCACTAAAGCTAACAACATCCACAATCACAAAAGCTCGACAAACAACGACCCCACAATCAACTAACTGGATAAAATTTCCGTTTATTCTACGGACATGGTATCAAGGCAACACTCACTTATTCCGCCAACGATGCAAGCCTAGAAACAAGACTTGGAACCTCTTTCAGCAAGCAACTAATATGAATTTCTAGATGACACATTAAAGTTTATATAGCTTTGAGCAAGACTTGCTGATTAGTTAACACACTTATGTACTTATATCTCCCTGTATGTGATTATTCAAGATTTATTCATTACCTATTCTGCCATTTATGTCGTCGTTCAAGTCAAAATGTCATACTAAATCTGTGATAACTTATTCTCAAGGAAAGCAGCATCATCTGTGAAGACAAGATTGCCAGTACTTCCATCAGGTGGGTATCTCTCCAATCTGTGACCCATTTAAGGTGATCATTTGGGTATTCTCCACTAAACTTCTAACATCAGAAAGCTTAAATGATGTTGAAAATCAGAATCGAATTTTCTGGTTATTTTGTTTCCAATATTTCCAGATTTTTCAGATCTTTTAGATTTAGATTTTCTAGATCTTTCAGATCTTCTAGATTTTCTAGATTTTATTTTTCCAGATTTTATTTGTTAGTTTTTAGGAATTTGTTTACTACCTTTTAGGGTGCTGTAGCAACTATAAAAATGTTAGTGTCTCATGTAAATATTCATTCTCTGTAGAATAAAAAAAAAAATTCAGAGTAATTTCTCTCAAAATTCTACATGGTATCGAGCACGATCTGGACCATTCTCTTCTACCTTATTTCGAGAGTTTCCACCATGACAAAATACCCTAGAGCTGCCATGGCTAGCGAGTTTGAGAGTGAAACCTCAAACCCTAGAGCTCAGAACTCTTCTCACATTATCCAACCTATCAATGTATCGAAGGTTGAACTCTTCTCATCACCGGTCATAAACTTACGGTCACAACTTCAATCAATGGTCCCATTCTGTCATGATTTTCGTTTGCGGAAAAGGTAAAGAAGATTACCTAACTGGAGTTGCCGTACAACCCGAGGAGACGAGCCCAAATTATCGAACATGGAAGGCGGAAAACAACATGGTGATGTGCTGGCTGCTGAATTCAATGACAAATGAAACAGGGGAGAATTTCATGTACTACAAGACAGCAAAGGAGATTTGGGATGCTGTTCATGAAACTTATTCAAACAAGGACAACACCTCAGCCATTTTCGAGATCAAGGGCATTCTCCATGACCTAAGGCAAGGGAATCTTCTGTCACCGATTATTTTAACCAACTTATACGTCACTTTGGCAGCAACTTGACATGCTGGAAGATGTGATGTGGAGTTGTCCTGAAGATAGCAAGCGGTACAAGCAAATTCAAGATCGAGAACGCATCTACAAATTTTTGTTAGGCTTGAATCAAGAGCTTGATGAGATACGTGGACTAATTCGAGCATAAAGCCCCTACCTAGTGTACGTGAAGTTTTTGCTAAGGTCAAGAGAGAAGAGACTCGGCGAAAGGTGATGCTTGGTTCCTCAAACAACCAGACCAATCCAGCAAATTCTGCTCTAATAGCTCGAGGATCTCAACCATCCTACAATCGAGGCACTCAATCATACAACAACAACCAGCGAAGGGGTGGTCGTCCATGGTGTGATCATTGCAAACGAACGGGTCACACAAAAGACACATGTTGGAAAATTCATGGTCGGCCAGATGATTGGAAGCCATCAGCCTCACATCCTACTCAAAATCGAGAGAGCAAAAGCAACGTAGTCCAAACCGAAACAATCGCTTCCGGTAGATTCAAGTCCTTTCAACAAAGAGCAGTTGGAGATGCTTAAAAAGCTGCTACAAGAATCGTTCGAAGGCAACCCATCCAAAAGGGGTTAGTATAGCGACGATAGCCCAACGAGGTAACTCTCTAAATGCCTTTAGTGCTAAACAGAGAAGATCACCTCTTGGGTTGTAGACTCAGGAGCATCCGACCACATGACAGAGAGATATCACGGTGTTTAACGAGGACACTCCATGTCAAAATGGCACTAGTATTCGAATTGCTGATGGCTCTTACTCAAAGGTGGCTGGTGTTGGATCGGTGATTATTTCAAAAGATATAACACTGAATTCAGTATTATTTATTCCCAAACTTAGCTATAATCTTCTCTCCATTAGCAAGTTAACCAAAGATTTAGGCTGCATTACTAAATTTTTCCCACACTCATGTGAATTTCAGGTTTTGGATTCGGGGATGACGATTGGCGGTCCGAGATGGATGCGGGTCTCTACCTTCGCGAGTTAATGCCTTAGAATGGAAAACAAGATGTCATGTGTAGCATCTCGTGCTAAAGAAGAGAGTGATGTAAGGTTGTGGCACTATAGGTTAGGTCATCCAAATTTCTCGTACTTAAAAAGATTGCTACCTTCTTTGTTCAATACAGATTCAATAAAACTTCAATGTGAGGTGTGTCAATTATCCAAACATACTCGTAGTTCATATCCTTTGCAACCTTACAAGTCTTCCCATCCATTTCACATGATTCATAGCGATATTTGGGGACCTTCTCGTGTCAATAACATTTCTGGTTTTAGATGGTTTGTTACTTTCATTGATGATCATACAAGACTCACTTGGCTGTTCTTAATGAAAGAAAAATCAGATATTGGCCAAATCTTTCAAACCTTCAACCTAATGATCCAAACCCAATTCAGCACAAAAATCCAAGTTTTCAAAACGGATAATGGGAGAGAATACTTTCACTCACAACTTGGGTCATATCTAAATAGCCATGGTATCATACATATTAGCTCTTGTGTAGAGACTCCACAACAGAATGGAGTAGTAGAGAGGAAAAATAGGCATCTTTTGGAAGTCGCTCGTTCTCTTATGTTAACCACCCATGTTCCTAAACATTTTTGGGGAGAAGTAGTGTTGACAGCCACATATCTTATCAATCGTATGCCTTCCCGTGTCCTAGATTTCCAAACACCATTTCGTAGTCTGCTTCGTATTTATCCACATATTCGTTTTGCCTCACATATCCCACTCAAAGTATTCGGTTGCACAGCTTTTGTTCATATAAATCAGCAACATCGTAGCAAGCTAGATCCTAAGTCTCTCATATGTGTGTTTCTAGGATACGCTCCAAATCAAAGTGGATATAAATGTTATTGCCCACAAACAAAGCGTTTTTATACCACTATGGATGTTACATTCTTTGAGCACCAGCCCTTCCACTCCAAAAATACCATTCAGGGGGAGAGTTGTGAGAAATATTATTTTGGGATACTTTTCATTCACTCGGGTCACAAAGACAAATACCAACTTTGCTTGTCTTCCGAATCTACCCATTCAATATGCTACACAAGACAAAAATAAAGAGGTAATTGTCTACTCTAGGTGGAAAACGCAAAAGGAGTTGGAGGACCATACTACATCAAAGCCGGCCCAAGAGACAGACCTAAGTTCAAGACCCAAAATGAATGAAGGTAATGCTCCTATAAGCTCAGAAAATTTTGCTGTACTTGATGATCTTAATCAGCCCATTGCTCTTAGGAAAGGGAAGAGACAGTGCACTCAACATCCCATTAACAATTTTGTGTCTTATGAAAAGTTATCTCCTAAATATAAGGCATTTGTTTCAACGTTGAGTAACATTCAAATTCCCAAGAATATCCAGGAGGCACTTGTTCAATCCGAGTGGAAAAAGCGGTTCTTGGGGAAATTCATGCACTTGAGAAGAATAATACTTGGGAATATACAAAATTGCCAGCCTGGGAAGAAATTGGTGGGATGTAAGTGGGTCTTTACACTTAAGCACAATGCTGATGGTAGCGTTGATCGTTTCAAGGCAAGGCTGGTTGCTAAAGGATTAACGCAATCATATGGTATAGACTACGAAGAAACCTTCGCTTTGGTGGCCAAACTAAATTCCATTAGGGTGTTGCTCTCCCTTGCAGCTAACTTGGACTGGCCCCTACATCAATTAGACATAAAGAATGCCTTCTTGAATGGGGAATTGGAGGAAGAAGTCTTTATGGAGGTTCCACCGGGAATTGACACTAAAGAGAGCTTCAACAAGGTATGCAAACCCAAGAAATCCCTATACAGCCTAAAACAATCACCTCGTGCTTGGTTCGAGAGGTTAACAAGGGTTGTTAAGAAGCTGAATTTCATTCAATGTCAAACAGATCATACAATGTTTGTCAAGAAGTCAGCTGAAGGTAAAGAGCAAGTAATGATTATATACGTCGATGATATAATCCTAACCGGTGACAACTGGAGGAGATTGAAAACCGAAGAATATCCTGGCGGAAGAATTCGAGGTTAAAGACCTAGGTCAACTCAAATACTTCCTAGATATGGAGGTAGCTCGGTCACGGAAAGGAATTGCAATTTCCCAACGCAAATATACTCTTGATCTTTTGAAGGAAACTGGTATGCTTGGGTGTAAACCAGTTGACACACCCATGGATTCTACAAATAAAACCGAGGTGGAAGAAGAAGGACCATTAACGGACAAAGGGAGGTATCAAAGATTAGTTGGCAAACTGATCTATCTCTCGTATACTCGGCCAGACATTGGTTTCGTAGTAAGTATGGTTAGTAGATACATGAACCGACCAACAGAGAAACACATGCAGGTAGTTTTTTCGAATCTTACAATACTTGAAGAAAAATCCTGGAAGAGGGCTCTACTTTAAGAAAACGGAGGAGAGAAATGTAGAGATATTCACGATGCAGATTGAGCTGAATCTCTCATGGACCGAAGGTCGACAACAGGTATTGTACCTTCATGTGGGGCAACATGGTTACTTGGAGAAGCAAGAAGCAACCCGTTGTTGCTAGGAGCAGCGCTGAAGCGGAGTTTAGAGCAATGTGTCAAGGAATATGTGAAAGCATATGGCTGAGAAGAATATTAAATGAACTAGGATTCACTAATACCAATCCTATGTCATTATTATGTGACAACAAAGTTGTTATTGAGATTGCCAAGAACCCGGTTCATCATGATAGAACAAAGCATGTGGAGATCGATCGACATTTCATCAAAGAAAAACTTGAGGAAGGAATCTTGAAGCTCTCGTATGTTCCAACCAATTATCAAACAAGCGGACATACTGACCAAGGTTTTATCCAGAAATAGTTTCGAGACTCTAAGGTGCAAGTTGGATATGATAGACATTCATAACCCAGCTTGAGGGGGAGTGTTGAAAATCAGAATCGAATTTTCTGGTTATTTTGTTTCTAGTATTTCCAGATTTTTAGATCTTTTAGATTTAGATTTTCTAGATCTTTCAGATCTTCTAGATTTTCTAGATTTTATTTTTCCAGATTTTATTTGTTAGTTTTTAGGAATTTGTTTACTACCTTTTTAGGGTGCTGTAGCAACTATAAAAATGTTAGTGTCTCATGTAAATATTTATTCTCTGTAGAATAAAAAAAAAAAACTCAGAGTAATTTCTCTCAAAATTCTACAAATGATGTGATAAGAGAATTGATTCTAGCTCAATTGCATCAATTTTCTTCAAGCAAGTTTCACTGTTCAATTTTACTGAGATAACAAAGCCAGGAGTTATAGAACTTATATGATCTTTAAGTAAGAAAAGCAAACCCCACATAATCCACACAACTATAACTTGATAAAAGATGATAACACCTCAACATAGTAGCTGAAAGCCAGCTTGCAGACAAGCAGCATGATCCAAAACATGGTGTACCTAAGACACAAAAAAAAAAAAAAAAAACCAATGTACGATCAGCAAAGACACTCATATAAAATACAAAGCAGCACATATCTTTTTACTTAGGGTGATAGGTCTATGTCCGAATACTGCACTCAAGCGCAAACTCAAGAACTAGCCAAGAAGGTTTGTCCTTGAAAATAAGAAAAAGAAGACAGTGCTGACATAGCAAACATTGCTTTCAAAATTAAAACAAATCAAAGCATAAATACACAACATATTAATCAGAGCAATTATCTTCTTACTTCAGCAGTGAAAATATGTCCTCATGCATGCCTCTCCCCACATAAAGCTTTGGCTGCATAGTATGAACATACATTTCAGGGGAAGAAAACAAGATAATGCAAACAAGTGAGTAAGGCCCACAGTAGCGAAGTGTAGTCTAATCCATCTACTTGCCTGAGCCCACCACATTAGAACAGTAATAGGGAACATACTCGAACGCTCCATGGTCCTCCTTAAGTAAGGAACGAAGAAAAGTATAGCAGCTAAGACATTTGGAATCATATAAATTGCAATGGCATAATAAAAGAACGACTGGTTCCTCCAATCTTGACCCCAGGTGCTGAAAAATTTCACGACTCCTGTTGGATACTGCACTAGACTAGAGTAACTAATTGGCAGAACCACAGCCCAAACAGCTGCCATTACAAATTTCAGAATGTATCGGAGAATCTGTGTATATCTCATGCTTTTCCAGGCATTTAGACTTAGAATTATATCCAGACTTGCTGCAAAAGAGGAAAGGAAGAAGGCAGTGTCAGTAATGATTTTATGCTAAGTGGCTCTTATAAAATTTGCCAATACATATGCAAGTAGTCAAAACGGGTCCAGGATGACATATTACACAGTAACTATAGAGATATATTATAACAAGGTCTTTCCTAAGGATTGCCTCTAAGATTGACATATAAAACTTGAGATAGCTAGAAATGCCTTCTCCTTATCACAACGATTGGATTTGCTGCATTCTCCATAAAGAAGGCTGCAAGGCTAAACAAATTTTCTCCTTCCTAAGGCTGAACCGGTTTTGGAAAGTCCTAATGATATGTAGATTGCAATATAGTCAATTTTCAATTGCCCACATAATAAAATCTTTCATAAAGAAGTGGACCATTATCTTCTTCTTTTTCATAGTACTCTGATAATACCTTCTTGAATTCTGCTCAATGACCTTGATGGCTTGATGGAATGGAGATTCCCTCAAATGTTACACAATTATGTGAGTATTCTCGCCATCTTTTTCCATTTCTTACACTATCTATTACAAACTTTTGGTTACAGACATATCAATCCCTCTTATATATTGGGCTTATCCTGTTTCTCTCTTGATTATTTTAATTCTTCTGTTTCTCGTGCAGTTTTGTCGGAGATGATAGAGATTGGAGAGGCATCAAACAGGAAATCACTCTACAGATGGTCAAAGGTACTCCTCGATTCTTTTCTATATACTTTATATTATGCAAAAATAATCGGCTCCTAAAACTTTACGTCAATGAAAATTTACATTCTAAATCATAAAGAATATGATTCGAGGTAACGTATGATGCCCACTGGAGATGCCGAGGCATGTCCATAGTACGCACTAACATTAATCATGACAATATATTGTCCCCTTTTGAATGTATGAAGCGTGACATTTTCCATTTTCTCAATTTGAGAAATATGAATTTGAATATGATATTTTTTTTTCTGGCAAAGGAAATGTTGGTATTTTTTTCACTTACTATTACAAAAGATAGGATATTAAAATTACTTTGTCTCATTAAAATGCCAGTCACATTTGACTAGTGATCTCTGATTTAAGTGTTCTTACTTTTTGTATAGTGAACCTATGCTCTACTCCAAAACAACATTATTGCGAAAGAAGAGAAAGATTTGTGTGCCTCGTATTTTTTTCTAATTATTTGTATTTAACTAACAAGTTTCTGCTTCTTTTTCAATTTACAAAGTTGTGGCTTGTATAGACGGATGGACTTGATAACCTCATATACGATGAGAAAAGATGAGGAGAGTTTGTCTGAACTTTTCCTTCCCATCTTCGCCTTCCCCTGATATTAATTTTTTTATGCTCTCTTGCATCCTTAAATATATATCTTCTTTAATCTTATTCATTTAATTATCACTCCATTTGTTTCTAATTTTTTTTTCTTTTTGCAAATGCCCACTCCTGTGTTGCTGAGAGAATCGAGATATTTATGTTTTGTGATGTCCATATGTGATGTGGACGTATCTTTATTGGTATGTATCTACTTTACAGGACAAATGAATTATTAGGTCTTCGTTTTTAAGAATTTGTTCTACTCCCACCTTTTTCCTCAATAATAAGATTACCTCTAACGACGTCTTGGACATATTAGAAAGATGCAGTAATGAGTTCTACACATTTCTATTTAACATAGGTCAACTTTTATATTGGTCATTTCCTTGATTTATCAATAAAACATGATTTTTATCATATCATGGTTATCCCGCACAAAGCGCTGGCTAATGTCTAGCGTTATTTTATATGTAGCATAAACCAGCACAATCAGTCTACGGAGATAATGGGGAAAGATACATAATGTTTACCATACCCCTCAGAAAGTTCAGGAAAGCATGAGTTATGAAGATGGTCAAAACTTGTCTGAAAACATTCTCATGGAAGAGAGCAGTGACAGACCCGGTCCATGCAACAATTACCATGCCCTGAACCAAGAAAATGGAGCTTGGTTAATTTCTTGCAGAGAAAGTCTACAACATTACGCTGCTCAACGTCAAGGCTACCTGGAATGCCAATATAAGGAATATCCACATCCGATCAAAACTTCTGTAGAGGTGCAAAAAGGTGCGCACTTCCACAAAATTAGTTTTGTGTTGCTTCTTCCCGGTAGTATCCTGGCTGACATGCTGCAATAATATAAGTATATATATCACCACGGGTTCTTTCTTTTTATTGACCAGGATCAACATGGGTTCGTAGACATGCTAATCAGAGCAAAAGATCAATTTGTGGTATTTCGTTGTGCTCCATCCCCTAATTTTTCGATTTCCTCATATAATTTGATAAAGCATGAAACTTCTAGATGTTTTCTTTTAGAAAAATGTCATGATTTGGATAATCTTGGTTAGCCATTATATCCATGTACGTTGTCAAAGAAGCTAACTTACTATTCGCACTAGTAAGATTGCTCCTGATTGCTACAGTGCTGAAAAGGCAAAAGTCTCAGACGTATGGTGCACAAAGAAGTGCAAAATGGGCTCAGACTTTATAATTTCTAAATTCACTACATCACTGGAGAGAAGAAGCTACTAAAATCTATTTAGAGTTTCATCACTACCTATTTGATAAAAATAAAGGCATTCAAATCAAACAAGCTGTTATATTCTGACGATGCTATGTTCCCCTTTTGAAATTGGGAGTTTAAAACAAAGAACCCACGCTTAAAGGAGTCAACAGTGCCTATTGGTGAATGCCCATAAACTCAAGTAGAGATGCAATCACTTTCCGGAACTATAAGTTTCAAATTCACCCAGTCAATAGAGAGAAGGAGCTCTTAAAATCTGTGTAGAGATTTTCTTGATGCCAATTTTATCAAATATTCAGGGATTCCTATCAGACAATTAAATTCTAACAATGCGTTGTTGGCCCTTTTAAAACGGGAAGGGCACAGAACCGCCGCTTAAAGAAGTTAAGCAATGCCTATTGCTGAATGGCCATAATCTGGCCTAGAGATGTAGTCACTTTCCAGAGCTAACCTTTTAAGAAATGGAAACAGGGAGAAAAATCTGATAAGAAAGGTATCAATGGCACTGCTAAACAAAGCCAAGGTTCCAGAAAAGGAAAAAAAATTTAAGATTGACTGCTCGGCCAATTATCATTGTGTTATCTAACAGGTTAACCAAATTGGAAAGTAGTTTCTGGTAACATTTTCCTTGTTTAGCTAGTAAGTCATATATACATTTTTGTAGACAATGAAGATTCACAAAATTGAGTGGCATCCAATCTCCCATGGCCGTAAGTTGGACACAGAATTGACGCAAAGAGCTGCACACAGCATGCATGCGCACACACACAGAGAGAGAACAAGGATTACAGATTTACAGGTTGAGAATCGTCTGTTTGCACAAAGAAATCAGCTTTCGTATTCAACGGCCACCCTAGATCAAAACACTTGTCGGACCTGAGGAAATTGAAATGTGAATTAAGTGACTTGCTTCTGCCAGAGTCATAAAGTTATTCATGCTCAAAAGATCTTACCAGAAGTACTCGTTTAGGTCATCATAATTTCTCCATCTTGAATGGCTTGCGTTGTGTCCTTTGTTTCTCGTAGCTTCCTTTAACCATGTTACTCAATTTTCAGATCTCAACATGGCAAACAAGAATTTGAGGCGTCAACTGAGAAGGAACATACCTTGTGGAGGACCTTGTAGAAAGGGGTTATAACATCCCTCAAAAATGACTCGTCATTAGGTGCTGCCCATTTATATGCATCTCCACTAACTGCATAAACATTGCCATCCAAGATGACAGAAACTTCATCCGCCATCTTGTTCCATTGGAAAAAAAGAAGGTTAATATCATATAACCAACAACAGAAAAACACTTACTAGTAAATCGATGAAAATTGATGACATGTTATTAGAATGCGATCAAGGTTGCAGTTTTGCTCTTGACAGGTTCATTTCTGTTAAAATATGATCCATTTTGTGAAAACTCTAGAACACTCATGCTTAATGGAGAAGGAGCAAAATCGGCAACAACAAGCTTCGAAGACTCTCAAAGGCTGAAGAAATTTCTGGTACATGGGCAGCAAACCACGTGGACAGCAAAAGCAAAAGAAAAGTCAAGAATAGCAGCCAAAGAAGAACAAACTAGAGAAGTCTCGTACGTGCATGTGCATGGGAAATCTTGTATGAAAGTCAAAAATGGCTGCTTGACCATGAATAGAATACGTGGGCAGCCGAGAGAACAGAAAAATACAGAAAAATGGAGAATCCACTAGAAGTCCTCAATGTCGGTGAAGGAATGGCGGTGACACGCCTATAAATAGGGGCTTGGGGTGTACATTTTGAGTTGTAGATAACCACACACACTCCTTCCAAAACCCTTCCTTTGTACTAAAAACTTTCATAATAAAAGCTCTTTTTTTACCCATTCTCCCTTTACTATTGTAGTCCTTTTATTATTCACACATAACACTTGCACACACACACGCTTCCGCAAAACACCAACAGTGGTATCAGAGCCACGTCTTTGGTTGGTGTCAGGCATTTGTCCTACCCACCAATTCCTAAAACTAACCTTTCCAAATACCCACTAACTAAACCATGGCCAACCCAACCTCATCATCATTTCCCATTCCCATTTTTGATGGGAACAACTATGATTTTTGGAGCATAAAAATGACTACATTCTTGATGGCCCAAGACTTATGGGACATCGTGGAAAAAGGTTACGAGGCTCCGCCAGAAGGTGCAAGTGTTTCGAAGGATCAACTACAAAAGGATGCAAAGGCGCTATATTTTATCCAGCAAGCGCTCTCGGAAACTGTATTTCCGAGAATAATTGGAGCAAGGACTGCAAAAGAGGCTTGGGATATACTACGAGAGGAATTTCAAGGATCGGAAAAGGTACGCATTATTTGCCTTCAAACTCGAGAAGGGATTTTGAAAATTCTAAAATGAAAAATTATGAGACCGTACAAGAATATTGTGGAAAATTAAAGGAACTCGTTAATCAAATGAGAGCC
The DNA here is from genome assembly GCA_014182585.1 of Eucalyptus coolabah. NCBI lineage: Eukaryota > Viridiplantae > Streptophyta > Magnoliopsida > Myrtales > Myrtaceae > Eucalyptus > Eucalyptus coolabah. Next base: position 33,679,187 of record CM024620.1, read on the forward strand.
TATGGAGATGGGATAACTGATCAAAGGGTTGTTGAGAAAATATTGGTGTCACTTACCAAAAATACAACTCTATAGTTACAACTATAGAAGGAACTAAAGACTTGACGACCCTATCAATAAGTGAATTAATTGGCTCTCTAGAAGCATATGAGAAAAGACTAATGGCACAAGATGAAGATTCGGTTGAAAGTGCCTTTCAGTCTAAAGTAAATATACGGTCTCATCAAACTAAAAATGATGGAAGGAGCTCATGGAAAAACAAAAGAGGAGGAGAAATTATAAAAAGGAAAATTATCCACCTTGTGGTATATGCAAGAAAACAAATCATTTGGAGAAGGATTGTTGGTTTAAAAATAAAAAACAATGCCGCTTTTGTAAAAGATATGGCCACGTAGAAAAAGATTGTCGCTCGAAAACAAATAATCGAGCAAACTATGTAGAAAAAAAGAAGAAAGTGAAGAAAATACATTCTACGCGGGCCAAGCGGCAAATGACAATAAAAATGAAACATGGTACATCGATAGTGGGTGTAGCAATCACATGACAGGGGACGAATCTATATTCACTCATATCTCAAGTAAAGTTGGGCAATGGTGCATTAGTAGATGTCAAAGGAAAAGGCACCATCGCCGTGGAAACGAATAAAGGGCCAAAATATATACGTAATGTATATCTAGTCCCTCGTCTTGCACAAAATCTCTTAAGTGTGGGCCAAATGATACAAAGTGGGTATTCTCTATATTTTAATAGAGATGCCTGCATTATCTATGATAAATATAAAAATATCATTGCCTCTGTTAAGATGAAAAATAACAATTTTCCTATTCAATGGAAATTGGTCAAAGATATAGCCATGAGCCATGAAAGCTCAACTTGATGATTCATGGCTATGGCATAGAAGATTTGGCCACTTCAATTTTGCTGGATTAAAAATTCTCCATCAGAAAAATATGATGAGAGATTTTCTAGCAATCACAGAAATTTCAGATGTTTGTGAAGGCTGTCTTCGTGGAAAACAACAGAGACAGTCCTTCCCATCTGGAGTTTCATGGAAAGCTAAGAAGCCTTTAGAACTTGTCCACACGGACGTGTGCGGTCCGATGAGGACACCTACACCTAGTCAAAATAAATATTTCATCTTATTCATTGATGATTACACAAGAATGACGTGGGTATACTTTCTTCGAGAAAGATCTGAGGTTTTCTCTATCTTTAGAAAATTCAAGAACCACGTAGAGAATCAAAGTGGCCAAAGAATCAAAATCCTAAGAAGTGACAGAGGCACAGAATATAATTCAAAGGAGTTTAATAAATTTTGTGAAGATGAAGGAGTCCATCATCAACTAACTGTTGGCTACGCCCCCAGAACAAAATGGAGTAGCTGAAAGAAAAAATAGAACCGTCATGGAGATGGCAAGGTCTATGTTAAAAGAGAAAGGCCTTCCCAACACTTTCGGGCGAAGCAGTTTATACTGCTGTATACCTATTAAATAGGTGTCCAACTAAAGCAGTTCAAAATAAAACTCCAGTTGAAGCATGGAGTGGACGGAAGCCTTCAGCAAAGCATCTCAAAGTGTTTGGATGCATTTGCTACGTCCACATCCCTGCTCAAAAAAGGAGTAAGCTAGATGAAAAGACAGAAAAAGGAATATTCCTTGGCTATAGTGACCAATCAAAAGGCTATCAGATTTACAACCTAAGAACTAAAAAACTTGTGATTAGTCGAGACGTTGAGTTCGACGAAAATGCTGCCTGGAATTGGGAAGATGAGAAGATCGTGAAGAAGTACATAACCTTGCCGGATACACCGCCTGCTCAAGAGGAGTTAACATCACAAGAAGAAGAAGTACCAGATTCCACCACTCACGACGTAACTCCACCAAGCTCTCCAAGGGTAACGCAAGAAGAATCTACTCGAGTCTCCGTACTAAGGGTAAAAGCCCTTAGAAGAATTTATGACACGTGTAACTTTGCCATTTTGGAACCAGAAAACTATGAACAAGCATCCAAAGACGAAGTTTGGATAAAAGCCATGGAAGAAGAGATCAAGATGATCCAGAAAAATGAAACCCGGGAGCTTGTTGATCGACCGTAAGACAAAGAGATTATTGGCGTTAAGTGGGTTTACAAGATAAAGCTCAATGCAGATGGATCAATCCGAAGCATAAAGCAAGGCTTGTGGCGAAAGGATACTTGCAACAACCAGGTATTGACTATACTGAAACTTTTGCTCCCGTCACTCGCCTTGATACTATTCGAGCACTTATAGCCTTGGCGGCACAAAAAGAATGGAAGATTTATCAACTAGATGTGAAGTCGGCATTCCTAAATGGATATCTTCAAGAAGAAATATACATAGAACAACCACAAGGCTTTATTCTCAAAGGCCAAGAAGAAAAAGTCTTAAAGCTTAAGAAGGCCCTATACGGGTTAAAACAAGCACCACGTGCATGGTATAGTAGAATCGATGAGTACTTCATCAAGCAAGGATTCAGGAGGAGTATGAGTGAGTGACACTCTACATCAAGACCCAAGGTAAGTCCGACACTCTCATTGTCTCTCTATATGTAGATGATCTTATATATACTGGAAACAATGAGACAATGATCCGAGAATTTAAAGAAGAAATGATGAAGACATTTGAAATGACGGACTTGGGCTTGATGAACTATTTCCTTGGTATTAAAGTCAATCAAAATGAAGGAATTTTCATCTCGCAAAAGAAATATACCGAAAACCTCCTAAAGAAATTCAAGATGAGTAATTGCAAAATAGTTTCAACACCACTAGTGATGAATGAGAAACTATTGAAAAATGATGGAGCTGAAAAAGCCGATGCCTCCCTCTATAGAAGTTTAATTGGGAGTCTACTATATCTTGCGCTACACGGCCGAGATATTATGTACGCGACAAGTTTACTATCACGGTTTATGCAGAGTCCAAGTCAAATTCATTTTAGAGCTGCCAAGAGAATTCTTAGATATTTACGAGGAACTATAGATTACGGCATTTGGTACCGACCTAGTGAAACAACTAAGTTGATCGGTTATACTGATAGCGATTGGGCAGGATCATCTGATGATAGGAGAAGTACTACTGGCTATGCCTTCACATTAGGTTCTGGAATATTCTCATGGGCATCTAAAAAACAAGACTCAGTGGCACAGTCTACTGCAGAAGCTGAATACATCGCAGCTGCTACAACTACTAGTCATGCAATATGGCTTCGAAGAATTTTAGAAGACATTGGAGAACCACAAATGGAATCAACACCAATATTTTGCGACAACAAGTCCGCGATTGCAATATCAAAAAATCCAGTCTTTCATGGAAGAACGAAACATATTGATATAAAATATCACTTCATTCGCGAAGTGCAAAGCAAAGGAGAGATCGAGCTAAAATATTGTAAGAGTGAAGATCAAATTGCGGACATATTCACTAAAGCACTACCAACCGTAAAATTCGAGACATTGAGAGGCATGCTTGGAGTATCACAAAAATGGATCAAGGAGGAGTGTTAAAATATGATCCATTTTGTGAAAACTCTAGAACACTCATGCTTAATGGAGAAGGAGCAAAATCGGCAGCAACAAGCTTCGAAGACTCTCAAAGGCTGAAGAAATTTCTGGTACATGGGCAGCAAACCACGTGGACAGCAAAAAGCAAAAGAAAAGTCAAGAATAGCAGCCAAAGAAGAACAAACTAGAGAAGTCTCGTACGTGCATGTGCATGGGAAATCTTGTATGAAAGTCAAAAATGGCTGCTTGACCATGAATAGAATACGTGGGCAGCCGAGAGAACAGAAAAATACAGAAAAATGGAGAATCCACTAGAAGTCCTCAATGTCGGTGAAGGAATGGCGGTGACACGCCTATAAATAGGGGTTTGGGGTGTGCATTTTGAGTTGTAGATAACCACACACACTCCTTCCAAAACCCTTCCTTTGTACTAAAAACTTTCATAATAAAAGCTTTTTTTTTTACCCATTCTCCTTTACTATTGTAGTCCTTTTATTATTCACACATAACACTTGCACACACACACGCTTCCGCAAACACCAACAATTTCAATGGCTGATTAAGCAGATTTTGCTTCAGCAAGGAAGAGATCATCAAAGTTGGGCACAATGATGGAGAAGCACCACATTGAACGACCCGATTATCCCAAAGAAAATTGTCTAGTAGTTAGATGGAACATAATCAGCCTTTACTCTAGCTGATTAAGCAGATTTCTTCCTTTAATAGCAAACTCTAAATATGTTTGACATGACTGCTATTCATCGAGTAAACATAATATGTGCCTTTGGATGACTAGAAGGGACATAGATATTGAGATAACCATAGTACGCACCCTGTGAAAGATATAGCAGAGACATTCAGGCATAAATCGAACATTTGAAGCTTCACCCCATATTAGAAGATAGAGCGCGATGTAGAGAAGTTGCAACTGTTGTCTGTCACGATTTGGGGGAAACCTGGAGGAAAAATTGTCATTTGCCAAAACATTGAGCAGACTTGCAAATCGGCTATCCCATGGCATATCAGATGGTGATTGTTCCTTCTCAATTTTCATATGAAAGATTTATGTGATAGTGGGGCAGAAAAAGATTACTCAAGATTGTGCTTCTGATGAAGATAATTACACCAGGATTGATAGTTCTTGAGAATTTTTTCCATCAGCTGATCAACAGTGTGATCATTCAACTGCAGGAGGCATATGTCCAAGATTGAATCACACCTCATTTTTAAGTGAACTCTGCTATTTCTATATAAACCTATGCAGATAAATGATGTCCATACCTCAGTGAAATCGTCCTCTAGTCTATCCCTTATCTCCTTATTGGCAAGTAAAAGAATTAAATGCTCCCTCTGATTTGCCACATTTCCTTTCTTCAGCAACAACATGAGGATCCATATTTAGTCAGATGATGTATAATTTCCTTCATTAGAGATTCCAGAAAGAAAAGGTGACCTATGAAACTAATTAGAAAGGTCAAAAAGTGATAAAACTCTATTCACCTTTGAGAACCCACGGAAGGCTAAGTCCACTATGTAGTGTTGACTAGGCTATATAGGTAAAAATGCACCTTTCCACATGAGACATGTTATTACTTCGTATTCAAAACACAAATGCCAGAAAAGCCATAAGATCCTTGACATCGTAGTTAGCCAAAATCAAATTTAAAGCCCAACGTTGCCGGTGTCATTTGCAATATCAACGTCAATAACCTAGACCAAACTAGGATGTCGAGGTTCATATGTTTCAAGGGATACAATCAGCAAGACAATTTTGTCAGAAGCATACTGTAATGTGTAACAAAACGTTAGATTGGTAATTCTCACATATAGTTTGTGAAACCACTTATCATGATTCAACTGCGAAGGAATGGACCAGATAATTCAGGCGATTTAAGTTCTTAGAAATGTTTTTAAAACCAAACGGGTGTGAAACCAAGAAGTTGGCAATTCGCAAGATAGCCAGTGAGATCATCTGAGCCGTTCAGTTTAGTTAAACTGAGTCAAATATGTGATATGGTGAAGTAATCACACACCCGATTTAGGTCAGAGAGCGTGCACTTTTAGCTCTTAGAGATCGAGGATTCAGTCTCCGCAACACCAGTGGGCATTCTTTCTCTGAGAGGGTTCAGTTTTTTTGGTCTAAAATTATCCACACAAATAAGTTGCATGTGCAGCTGGATAAGATCTGGGCTCAAATCAATGGCAGGGCGCGGTTCAAACCCCAGCTCAGCCACATGTCCTTTACTTTCCAAAAGTACTCGAGCCTCACCCATTGTCAAGTGACCAGTTCAAAAGGACCAGTCTGATCCGGTTTCCCAAAATTTGGTAGTAGGCCAAACTTGCCGCATGATATTGCGTTCTACTATTTCCAGCATTACTTGAGCACCAACAAAAATTTTCTTTATCATTGTGAATGGTGCATAAACCACCTTTTCTCTTGTACAATATAAACAAGTGAGAGTACTTTCGGCGCACTGTGGGATCAGAGATTATGCGCAGCCCTAAAATCAGCTTGCTAAAGGAGGACCCGAAGCAATATCAAGGCAAAAATAGTGGATTCAAATTATAAAGGGACGTTCAAGACAAGTTTTACCTGGAACCCAAAAACAGATGAAAGCCAATCAAGTATATCAGTGTTGGACTGGCTGCTCTCCTTTGGCATTACCAAATTATCGTCCTCAACGTTTGGCCCTCCATGAGCTGGGAGTATTGGAAGATTGTCCACATTGCGTATGGCCTGAAGGGCAGCCTTAATCTAGACTTTTCATAAAACTTGATGAGTAATACGGCCCACTGTTGAGAAAATCCAATGCAAACCTTTCATAAGTTGAAAATTTACCTCAGGAAGTTCCATTATTGCAGGTTTAACCCCAATTGCATGTAATGGCAAAATGTTATAGTGTACGGACTGCTCTCTTTTCTCTCAACTTCTTCAGCATACCTTTTGGTCTGTAGAGAAAAAGCCAATTGCAAATACCATTATCCAGTGCTTGCCACAGAGAAGAACACAAAGATGAACGCAGGCTAGGAAACTAAAACTCTTTCACTGGAACCTGATCATCAAGCCTTGAGGGATGCACCACGGTTTTCAAAACATCATACAATACCGTAGCAATCTGATATATCTTTGCCATTTCTTCCCTTCAAGAGTTAATAGCAAAAAGAAGAATCAATAAAGTGAAGAGATTCGTTGGCAGTCAATCAAATAACAGTAAAGCCTTACGGCTTTTTGGTGTATTGGGCATCTTTGATATTGTTTTCATAGAACATCTGGTAATACATCTGGATTTCTCTAGGATCACTTCTGGCAAGCTGAAAATGCGTCTCTTCTTCTTCCTACAGAATTAGAATGTCAGACATTAAACAGTTTGCATACAAGTTACAACCCAGTCCCTCTGCTGGTTTTCGCCCACCAAGGCTAAATTCTGTGACGTATTGTGCACATAATACAAACGAGGAAATAGGAAGAAAATAATATAAACAATTTTCCCTACAAACTATAAGAAGAAATGGCGACTGATGATGAGAATGTAATATCATTATCAATAGCCAATAGGCCTAACAGCATTGGAGCAACAGCAGGGCCATAGACAAGTAAAGACATTTCAAGCTACCAAGAATAGTGACATCTAGATGCTCTTTACATTCAAATGCCTTGTTAGGCTGATACCCCAACATATGAGGTTATTTACAAGTCAGCATCCCATGAAATTGGCCTTCCAGTTGCAAGATTTAGGTCATATATATCCAACATCATATGACTTGTCAGGATTTCCAAGAAAACTTCAAATAAGAAGACATAGAAGTACATAACATTTCAGGAAAAAAATAAAAAAGATCTCAAAGGATCACGCACCAAATAATGCTGACAAACTTTGGTCTCAGTAGTTCGATCCCCCGATTCAGGGATCAACTAACTATAAGTCCAGCAACTCTGACATCAATCAAGTCATTAAGTCCGTAATGCTTAGGACAAGAGTGGCCGAGGGACTAAAAATGCTTAGGACCAAGTGATCAGGGAGTTTTCCGGACGAAAATGATAGCACTCGAGCACCGATTGCTACCCTATGTATATGCAGTTTCAGGGGGCTTTCTGTAGTCTATGGTCCCTCGAAGAACCAATCCTCCAGAATCGGTAGCTGTTAGATCCCTAATGAATAGATCTTGGTTGTTCATTGAAAATCCATTAAGAGTTGATGCATTACAGCACAATGTATGGGAATTAAGACATAATACACTTGGGCATGACGGTGGACAGGTCCTCAAGGGGAACATGGAAGCCCCCATGTTGAAAAAAAAAAAAAAAAGTGATCCATTTTTCAGAAAATTCTAGATTACACTAGAGAAAAAGCTAGCCAAAACAAACCAGCAAAAGACAAGCCTAGAAGACTCTACAATGCTGAAGAGTTCTCTGGTACGTGGACAGCAAATGGAGAAAAGAAAAAGTAAACAAGTCAACAAAAGCTAAGAATAGAAAAATGGAGAAAAAGGGAGAAGCAACGAGAAGACCCTGAAGGAGCCGCAACAAGCTGAATTTTATATTCTTTCTTGTACTCAAAGTCGGTGGAGGAAGGCGGTGCTCACGCCTATAAATAGGTGCTGGGTGTGTGTTTTAAGAAGCAGAAAAACTACACACTCCTTCCTTCTTTTGTAATAAAAACTTTCAAAATAAAATCTTCCTTTTTTTTTTTATCAAGTCTTCCTTTTGCCATTGTGGTCCTTTTATTATTCACACATAACACTTGCACACACACACGCTTCCTCAAATCACCAACAGTGGTATCGAGCCACGTCTTTGGTTGGTGTCGGGCGTTTGTCCTACCCACCAATTCCTAAAACTACCCTTTCCAAATATCCACTAACTAAACCATGGCCAACCCAACCTCATCCTCATTTCCTATTCCCATTTTTGATGGGAACAACTATGACTTTTGGAGCATAAAAATGACTACATTCTTGATGGCCCAAGACTTATGGGACATCGTGGAAAAAGGTTACGAGGCTCCACCAGAAGGTGCAAGTGTTTCGAAAGATCAACTACAAAAGGATGCAAGGGCGTTATGTTTTATCCAACAAGCACTCTCGGAAACTGTATTTCCGAGAATAATTGGAGCAAGGACTGCAAAAGAGGCTTGGGATATATTGCGAGAGGAATTTCAAGGATCGGAAAAGGTACGCATTATTCGCCTTCAAACTCTGAGAAGGGATTTTGAAAATTCTAAAATGAAAATTATGAGACCGTACAAGAATATTGTGGAAAATTAAAGGAACTCGTTAATCAAATGAGAGCCTATGGAGATGGGATAACTGATCAAAGGGTTGTTGAGAAAATATTGGTGTCACTTACCAAAAATACAACTCTATAGTTACAACTATAGAAGGAACTAAAGACTTGACGACCCTATCAATAAGTGAATTAATTGGCTCTCTAGAAGCATATGAGAAAAGACTAATGGCACAAGATGAAGATTCGGTCGAAAGTGCCTTTCAGTCTAAAGTAAATATACGGTCTCATCAAACTAAAAATGATGGAAGGAGCTCATGGAAAAACAAAAGAGGAGGAGAAATTATAAAAAGGAAAATTATCCACCTTGTGGTATATGCAAGAAAACAAATCATTTGGAGAAGGATTGTTGGTTTAAAAATAAAAAGCAATGCCGCTTTTGTAAAAGATATGGCCACGTAGAAAAGATTGTCGCCGAAAATAAATAATCGAGCAAACTATGTAAAAAAAAAAAAAAAAAGAGTGAAGAAAATACATTCTACGCGGGCCAAGCGGCGAATGACAATAAAAATGAAACATGGTACATCGATAGTGGGTGTAGCAATCACATGACGGGGACGAATCTATATTCACTCATATTGATAAGTCAGTGAAATCTCAAGTAAAGTTGGGCAATGGTGCATTAGTAGATGTCAAAGGAAAATGCACCATCGCCGTGGAAACGAATAAAGGGCCAAAATATATACGTAATGTATATCTAGTCCCTCGTCTTGCACAAAATCTCTTAAGTGTGGGCCAAATGATACAAAGTGGGTATTCTCTATATTTTAATAGAGATGCCTGCATTATCTATGATAAATATAAAAATATCATTGCCTCTCGTTAAGATGAAAAATAACAATTTTCCTATTCAATGGAAATTGGTCAAAGATATAGCCATGAAAGCTCAACTTGATGATTCATGGCTATGGCATAGAAGATTTGGCCACTTCAATTTTGCTGGATTAAAAATTCTCCATAAGAAAAATATGATGAGAGATTTTCCAGCAATCACAGAAATTTCAGATGTTTGTGAAGGCTGTCTTCTTGAAAACAACAGAGATAGTCCTTCCCATCTGGAGTTTCATGGAAAGCTAAGAAGCCTTTGGAACTTGTCCACACGGACGTGTGCGGTCCGATGAGGACACCAACACCTAGTCAAAATAAATATTTCATCCTATTCATTGACGATTATACAAGAATGACGTGGGTATATTTTCTTCGAGAAAATCTGAGGTTTTCTCTATCTTTAGAAAATTCAAGAACCACGTCGAGAATCAAAGTGGCCAAAGAATCAAAGTCCTAAGGAGTGACAGAGGCACAGAATACAATTCAAAGGAATTTAATAAATTTTGTGAAGATGAAGGAGTCCATCATCAACTAACCGTTGGCTACGCCCCAGAACAAAATGGAGTAGCTGAAAGAAAAATAGAACCGTCATGGAGATGGCAAGGTCTATGCTAAAAGAGAAAGGCCTTCCCAACACTTTTCGGGGCGAAGCAGTTATATGCTGTATACCTATTAAACAGTGTCCAACTAAAGCTGTTCAAAATAAAACACCGCTTGAAGCATGGAGTGGACAAGCCTTCAGCAAAGCATCTCAAAGTGTTTGGATGCATTTGCTACGTCCACATCCCTGCTCAAAAAAGGAGTAAGCTAGATGAAAAGACAGAAAAAGGAATATTCCTTGGCTATAGTGACCAATCAAAAGGCTATCGAGTTTACAACCTAAGAACTAAAAGCTAATGATTAGTCGAGATGTTGAGTTCGATGAGAATGCTGCCTCGGAATTGGGAAGACGAGAAGATCGTGAAGAAGTACATAACCTTGCCGACACACCACCTGCTCAAGAGGAGTTAACGTCACAAGAAGAAGGAGAAGTACCGGATTCCACCACTCACGATGTAACTCCACCAAGCTCTCCAAGGGTAACGCAAGAAGAATCTACTCCGTAGTCTCCAAGTACTAAGGGTAAAAGCCCTTAAAAGAATTTATGACATGTGCAACTTTGCTATTTTGGAACCAGAAAATTATGAACAAGCATCCAAAGATGAAGTTTGGATAAAAGCTATGGAGGAAGAGATTAAAATGATCGAGAAAAATGAAAACGGGAGCTTGTTGATCGTCCGTAAGACAAAGAGATTATTGGCGTTAAGTGGGTTTACAAGACAAAGCTCAATGCAGATGGATCAATCCAGAAGCATAAAGCAAGGCTTGTGGCGAAAGGATACTTGCAACAACCAGGTATTGACTATACTGAAACTTTCGCTCCTGTTGCTCGCCTTGATACTATCCGAGCACTCATTGCTTTAGCAGCTCAAAAGGAGTGGAAGATTCATCAACTTGATGTAAAATCAGCATTTCTAAATGGATACCTCCAAGAAGAAATTTACATAGAACAACCACAAGGCTTTATCATCAAAGGCCAAGAAGAAAAAGTCTTAAAGCTTAAGAAGGCCCTATACGGGTTAAAACAAGCACCACGTGCATGGTATAGTAGAATTGATGAGCACTTCATCAAGCAAGGATTCAGGAGGAGTATGAGTGAGCCGACACTCTACATCAAGACCCAAGGTAAGTCCGACACTCTCATTGTCTCTTTATATGTAGATGATCTCATATATACAGGAAACAATGAGACAATGATTAAAAAATTTAAAGAAGAAATGATGAAAACATTTGAAATGACGGACTTGGGCTTGATGAACTATTTCCTCGGTATTGAAGTTAATCAAGATGAAGGAATTTTCATCTCGCAAAAGAAATATACCGAAAACCTCCTAAAGAAATTCAAGATGAGTAATTGCAAAATAGTTTCAACACCACTAGTGATGAATGAGAAACTATTGAAAAATGATGGAGCAGAAAAAGCCGATGCCTCCCTCTATAGAAGTTTAATTGGGAGTCTACTATATCTTACCGCTACACGGCCGACATTATGTACGCGACAAGTTTACTATCACGGTTTATGCAGAACCCAAGTCAAATTCATTTTGGAGCAGCCAAGAGAATTCTTAGATATTTACGAGGAACTATAGATTACGGCATTCAGTATTGCCCAAGTATTAACACCAAGCTCATTGGCTACACCGATAGCGACGGGCTGGTTCAACCGATGATAGGAAAGTACTACGGCTATGCATTCACACCGGGTTCGGAATATTCTCATGGGCATCAAAAACAAAACTCAGTGGCACAGTCTACTGCTAAAGCAGAATATGTTGCGGCTGCTACAACTACTAGTCATGCAATATGGCTTCGAAGAATTTTAGAAGACATTGGAGAATCACAAATGGAATCAACGCCGATATTTTGCGACAATAAGTCCGCAATCGCAATATCAAAAAATCCAGTCTTTCATGGAAGAACGAAACATATTGATATAAAATATCACTTCATTCGTGAAGTGCAAAGCAAAGGAGAAATTGAGCTAAAGTATTGTAAGACTGAAGATCAAATTGCGGACATATTTACTAAAGCGCTACCAACAGGAAAATTTGAGACATTGAGAAACATGCTTGGAGTATCACAAAAATGGATCAAGGAGGAGTGTTGAAAAAAAAAAAAAAAGTGATCCATTTTTCAGAAAATTCTAGATTACACTAGAGAAAAAGCTAGCCAAAACAAACCAGCAAAAGACAAGCCTAGAAGACTCTACAATGCTGAAGAGTTCTCTGGTACGTGGACAGCAAATGGAGAAAAGAAAAAGTAAACAAGTCAACAAAAGCTAAGAATAGAAAAATGGAGAAAAAGGGAGAAGCAACGAGAAGACCCTGAAGGAGCCGCAACAAGCTGAATTTTATATTCTTTCTTGTACTCAAAGTCGGTGGAGGAAGGCGGTGCTCACGCCTATAAATAGGTGCTGGGTGTGTGTTTTAAGAAGCAGAAAAACTACACACTCCTTCCTTCTTTTGTAATAAAAACTTTCAAAATAAAATCTTCCTTTTTTTATCAAGTCTTCCTTTGTCATTGTAGTCCTTTTATTATTCACACATAACACTTGCTTTTATTATTCACACATAACACTTGCACACACACACGCTTCCTCAAATCACCAACACCCCATGACTTCAGATATGGCTTGGTTAACTCAAATACCGCACAGTACTTGAGAATAAGTCTTGGGGAGTGTATCAGTAAGGGTTGCACTGCCACAGCTTCATCTCTAAATCTGTCACATTCAATAATGAAGATATTCAAAGGGCAAATTCCTGATAAATGTCTGGAGTGATTGATTAACTTCTTCTATTGATCTATGATGTTTGTTCTCTATTGCAAAGCTACTTCTCTCTATCTGGAAAACTAGTACCAGTTTTCACTGGTGTTTAAAATCAGAAGCCATCAAAAAGCATGGGAGATTAAGAGACCCATTTTGTTCTTTGAAAGACCGTTTTCCCAAGCAGAAGATATAAGGATGATAAAGCTTTATAAAACCTCACAAAGGACTGTATTAATGTGGAATTTTATCATGGGGCTCTCAATACTATATGAATATCATAATCACTCCACGGAAACATAAGCAATGCTAAAGCTCCATCAAAGGTCTGTCATTTTTATTTTTTATTTTTTCAATTCTGAAATGTGATTCTAGGTAACAATAAAGAAAAAATACGACCTGAAGCTTAGGAAAATTGTAACGGTCAATTGGTTTTCTCTGCAAAAGCAATTCGTACATCTGCTTATTCAGTGGTTGCTGACATTAATCACATTGTTGGATCTTTTGGCAGGGATATCTTGGGTCATGCCCTACTGTAATAAATGCAATCAGAAGCTGCAAGGCATATCAGTCGGTTTTGACAGAGACCGTGGAACTCAGTGCCATCTTGTGTAACATGGAATATCCAGTTGGAGAAACAGGAAGGTTTTCCAAAGCTGATTGCTATTGCTGACAAGTCAGCTGTGGAGTGATATTCTGCTCGATTGTATAGCTTCTTTTTTATTTTCTGATACTGTCTTATGTATATACATCCAGTTTATCCTTGTTTATGTCTGAGTCCACTTAAACAATCTACAACTGCAAATCCATGGTAATATTGCTCAACATGATTTTCTCACATCTTGATAGCTTAGTAAATGTGGAAATGCGGTCTCCGGCCATCAGATCTAACAACCACAGTCACATTTGTTAGTTTAGCTATCACAGCTTGAAAAGAAAAAATGCTTCACTGCTAGTGACATGATGTATAAATGAACTTCATTGATGTTTCATCATTCAGCAATGCCGCCATAACAGGCCAAGGGACCTCGTGAACTAGGAAAGATACCTTCTCAAGCCTGTGTAAGAGATAGGTCTTAAACTGGCGAACACCCCGTCCAGTTGATGTTGAATCCATGTTATGAGCCCTCTCAAATGCATGAAAGCGACCTAATAGGAGAGATAACGCAAGGAAAAGGAGAAGTTTTGCTACAGATTAGGAAGAGAACCATGTTTGAAGTCCAACCGATGCAATTTCAACCTTGCCATGCAACATCATAATATTTGTAAAGAAGACACTAAGAATAAGGTAGACCACTGAGAAAGATTAATGAGCATGCAGGGAAAGTATTTAGTATCTGCTCCACTCTTATAATTGATAAGACCCAGCTTCCAATGACGGACAGAAGTGAACAGCATAGACAGAATTTTCGTTAAAGAAAGATGACACCATTGCTGTTCTCTCATTAACAAACTGTTAGGGCTTCCGCAGTGACTCAAACCAAGTCATCTTACAGCTTCACATTATTTATCTCTCCAACAATTATTATTTATCTCTCCAACAATTACAATGTTCATATCAACCGTATGCTTTAGACACTTATCGTGGCTACTTTGGTGTTTGAATAGTAATCATCTGTGGCTCTAACATAGAATTCCCTGTTTTGATGGTAAAGAGAATTGGACGGGTAGCACGCGTGCACACGAAGAGCTATTGTCATTAATTATGTTTAAGCAAACTATAATGTCACTTGACCTATAATTGTAACAAGGATTCCTTTTTACGAGCTCATAAGAAGACATACTTGAGCATAGACTTCGAAATGACTTTCTTGCAAACTTATCAAACTTATATTAGATAGATTCAGCTAGAAAATCAGATATTATATAAGAAACTAGACACTGGATGTTAGATTAAATTATGAGAGAGTTCTATTTTAAGAATACTCAGCCCATTATCTCTATCAAACGCCATTGTTTGAATACATTAGATAGCATATAAATGGGAACAACCATACAGCTAATAATCATTGAGTATATTATGAAATATAACCGTGGAATTACGTCCTTCTTCCACTTCTTCGCGTTGCATATTTATTCAATCCCTTTCATCTAATTCATGTCATCCAAACCCATTAAAATATGGTAAGTAAACTCTTCAGTTAACAGCTGTTACATGTTTTTTTTTTTTTTCCAAAGCTAACAATGCCCATAAACTAATACTCTCTTGGGTTAAATTTCAAGTTATTTACCGGAAAGGTCGACGATTGAAGTCGCTTGATAAATGACAAGGGAAGAAGAAAATCAAGCACGCACGAGGTGTGAATAACAATAGAGACATAATCAAAATTCGACAACCACGACTTAGACAGTGACTTGTCCTGCAAGAGTGTTCATTGTCTAAGTCGGTCGTGAGAAAAGATTAAACTTTTACGGTCGAGAAACAACTACATGGCATGGCATTCTTGTCATTGAATCCACCGAGTCGCCTATGAAAATTTTGGCCATCGAACGAGCCGAACAACGGGAAACAGGGGATCAAAGGAACAGAAAGAGAGAGGAGGAGGAGATTACACAAATACGCGACCCTCGGGTTCTCCTTCTCGACCTCGTTGGCCACGCGGAGGATTGGCGCGATGGCGGCCAGTGAAGAGGGCACCAGCTCGCTGTCCACGACGGTGGTGTCCTCGTTCGGCAAGTCGGCCATCATCGTGGTCGCCCTCGTCATCTTCCTCGACGGCAAGCGGGACGGCGGGCCGGAGCCCACCTCCGGCTTGCTCCCGCTCGAGCTCGCCATCCGCAGCGGCGGCGGCGGCGGTTCCCCACACAGACAGGCCCCCTCGTCTCTAGTATCGCCCGGCTCCTGCTCCTCCGGTGGCGGCGGTACTTCGGATCTCTACGGTGCCAGCCAGCGTCCAGCGATCGGGCGTCGTCGTCGTCGTCGTCGTTGCCCTCGGCTTGCGCGGGTCTCGAAGAGAGATGTGGACTGCACCCATCGCCAATCTTTCCGCGCACTTATGTACGAGCAGAGGGAAGGGGAGAGAGAGATACTTTGGGTGGTGAGTGGGGAAAAGGGAGTTTTGCCGCTGGAGCAAGGAAAGAATGGAGAGAAATGTGTCGCACAGGGAGGACTGTTGGTTTTCGTCTGAGTGCTTTGTGGCTGAGTCCAGTGAGAAATGCGGCTCTTTCTGCTTTGTCGCGCGCGAAAGTGCGACTGCGAACGAGGAAGGAAACGCTCCCCCGATTTCAATTTTCGGTTTATTTCGGTTTTGTTCTCTCTTCTTGTCCTTGGGCTCCCTCGTTTGTTGGGCTTGGGCCTGAGCAGTGAGCAGTGGATTTGGAGCCTCGAGGCCCATTCTCCCTCGAGAAGAAAATCACCTCGCCAGAACTCGTTCAATAATTTCGATTCATAAGCAAACAGTTGGGAAAATGACATGATGGTCCTTGAATTTTGGCCTAATATGTAATATCATCCCGAAGTTTTTGTATATTCAATATGGTTAATGAATTTTTAAATACGTCTTTGATGCAATCCCTAGATTAATATTACCATTTCAATTCAAGTTGATAAAATTTGTAGATTTGGCATCCAATTAAGTACATTTGAACAATGGACCAAAAAAAAAAAAAAAAAAGTCCCACGTCAAATATTTAACTCAAATTAGAATATAGTGATCATTTTAAGTTGTCTCAATTTGGAAAAATGATTATTTATGTTATCTAATGATGTTAATTATTATATTTTGATTTAAGTTAAATATCTTACATAGATAATCTCTATATAACGTCATTTTTGTCTCTAGCGTTCAAACTAACCAGATTGGACTCTAAATTAGCAAATTTCATTGACTTGAATTAATAGAAAAATAACATTTGAATATTAGAAACTAGATTGAACATTTATTAAAAATGGAGGATCGCATTGAACAAATTAAAAGTTTAAGAATAACATTGCACATCTAGCCAAAATTTAAGGGTTATTGGGGAAATTATTTCTGCATAGTTCGATTTGAGAACGGGTTCTCTTGTTCAGCTAATTAATCAATGACAATCGAACAAGGAATTGTCGTGATTGATGAGATTAATTTAGTGGTCTAAGATAACTAGACATCCACTGTCACACCCCAAATTCTATAGGGATGAGGGAGTGACACGATCGTCTTTTCTCCAAAGTATACAACTTTAACTATATCCAAAAAAACCAGCTTCCAAAAGTTCCCACAATAATATTTTCGTTCTAATATCCACTAAATGTGATACCTAAAAAATATAATAAGAAAAAGGAATGAGCCACCACCACCCGGTGAATAATACAGTTCTTTTAAGCAAATCAAACAATCACTATGTACATTTATAAAACCAAATCACAACTCATTTACACCAAATCCAAAATATATCAAAATTACAATCTTATCAAAATACAAGTCAATGGTTCATTCCATCAACTAAAGCTCGAGTATCTAGCCATGGTCATGAATAACGCCCCGTGATAAGGCAACCAAGATTCCTCTATTGATTAGGTCTTTACCTATTATAAGCTAGAAGCTCGGCCCACAAAAATATCCTAAACTAATATGTGCATATCCACAACTAGTATATGCAAACCTGCACACTCCTCAATGGTTTTATAAAGACATTAAGCATAATCTATCGGCCTCAATCTCTAAAAATCCACAATCAAAATTAGAAACCATCTCACAACTCAAGTTTAATAATCAAATCACAACTTTTCACTACCACAATTCAAATGTCAATGGTCAAGTCCATTGATTAATCTCTATTATATCACAATCCATTTCATAAACCATATTTAAAATCAAGAACTTCTCATGAGTCTTTCCCAAAATGTTTCATAAACCCATTTGCAAGCAATCAATTTAAACTATAGTCAAAAGATAACATTTTCACATCTAAAACACAAATGGTAGTAAATGCTCAATTAAATTTATGCAAGGAATATGCTCATGCTTAACTCATAACATAACTAAACCATTTCACTTTTGAAGTATGAATTTACAAACTCAAAGAAGATATGGTATTGCTCACTTGAGAAAAGCCCAAAATCAACCTACGATGGTTACTTAAGCCTGACACACTTACAATCCTATCAATTATTCAAAAACCGATATTAAAAACCGAGTAATACACAACTCGATGAACAACTTGACTAACGATTCAGGCATCCATCTATCTTATTTTATTGACGCAATTAAAAGATCAGGATTTGTCCCAACCTGTCTTTTATTCCATGATCGATAGCAGCTCGACTCACGTTCAATTGTTCAATGTATTGACTCCTAAGCGCTACGAAGAACCTCATTTATGGCATATGTTTGTCTTTTGCCATAACGCATATTATCTATTATGTATAACTTGCACGCAAAACTTGGAAATTTCTTTCCAAACAAACCATACTTCGAAATCAAGTTTCATCTAACCCCAATGTTTCACAATGCCCTAGACAACTATTTTCATGAAAATCATAGCTCCAAATACTCCTTAATCAAACCTCGTAGTTCAAAATTGTAATATCCCGGATCTCCATTATACACATATTAGCCGCTTTGGACACTAAGTCCTCATGGTTTTGTTCCTCTCGGGGCAGTCTATACTACCCCCAGAAAACACGTATGTACAGTTAGTAGAACCCAAGCCTTATAAGCTAGCCCATGACTCTCTTCATAAGCGATGTGGGACAAGAGCCCAAGCCTTATAAGCTAGCCCATGACTCCCTTCATAGGTGATGTGGGACAAGAGAGGGACCCAGCATTCTTGCACGAGGTCGGGAGTCAAAATAGCATTCTTGCTATGGCCTCACACGCAATCGGGAGTTAGAACAACATTCTTGCTATGGCCTCACACGCAATCAGGAGTTAGAACAACATTCTTGCTGACGCAGTCGGGAGTCACCTTTGATATCACTTGTAACATCTCAGGTCTCCACTATACACATATTCTAAATCCTCACGGTTTTATTCCTCTCGGGGCAATACATACTACCCCAAGAAAACGCGTATGTACAATTAGAGGGACCCAAGCCTTATAAACTAGCCAGGACTCCCTCACTAGGCGATGTGGGACAAGAGAGGGACCTCTTTCTTGCGCACGTCCAAGGACCGCCGCTTGGGCCATCACAAAAATTTACATAACTCCAAATTTGTGCCATAACTTCCAAAATTACTTCAATTAGATGATGATTGGCTTGAATACTTACCGAGTGTAGTGATTTGCAATTGATTCGGCTAGTCGAGGTGTCCAAATTAGCTATGCATGAAAAATTTTCCTTCTTTTTTCTTCTTCCCCTTATTTCCTTCTTCAGGGTCGAGCTTCTCATTCTTCTTCTTTTGCTTCTTCTGTCTACTGCCTTGACTTCACATGAGATAAGTGTTGAAGAATCAATGAAGATGAGCTAACTTTGTCTATTAAATACATGGGTCTAGGCTTCATGGGCCCATGTGTTACATCCACATCATAATGAGAAGCCAAGTAGTATCGACACTGACACGTAACACGTGACACAACACGACACAATACACCAACATGTCATTTCTAAAAAATTAGAGAATTCTAACATGTTGGGACACGTTATATATTAAATATATATTTTTATAATTTATCATTTTTATGATTATTTCAATCAAATTAATTTGAATCAAATTCATAAATAAATAAATAATCCTTTAATGAATATACACTAAAAATATTGATCCATCATTTATTAATATCATTCATTGTTTTGATTTGACAAATTCAACTCTATTTCAATAATTCATAAAACTTGGAGAAAAAACAAGCGATCCATATTCTGGACTTGCATGTTAGATAGGTTGGAAGAGGAGAAAGAAAACTTAAGCAGTGAATTGTGTATTACGGGAATATATATTGACATTTCATTTGTTGAATTTTTAAAATTAACCTCGATATTGGAATCACGTGTCGGAAACTCATATGTCAGAATTCCGACTCAAGTGTCGAAGAGTGTCAAGAAAGTTGACCAGGTGTCGGATTTTCTGACACGCGTTGACCAAGTGTCGGAGAGTGTCAGACACATGTCGAAGTATCCGACACAACACAAAGGCTCTTGGAAAGGATCGGTGCTTCATAGACGAAGCGCACCCTCACGCTGTTGCATGTGGTAGCATTTGCCAATCAAAGAACCAAAACTAAATATCTCCTATGCATGTCGTTAGGCGATTAGTTTTAATGTGAATACCCTAGAAACTATCTTATCTGGGTTGGTTTTCAATTTTTGACCCCCGAAATCGTCTCTCTTGACCCTAAAACAGGCTTAGAATCGACCAGTTGGTTTCAGAGTCTAGTCGGGAATTGGCGAAGGCATTTTTTCTCTCATTTTATTATACATACAATATGCATGTGCCAAGCAAGAATATGATTCTTTATGTTGGATGATAAAATGTCAACCGTATTCAATTTCAATAAATATTTGCTATCTTAAAAAGGAGTATAATTACTTAGAAATAAGGTAAACCAGTTTAATTCTAGGTTCTTCCCCATAACAAACCTTACAATTCCGGGTTTCCATGTACAACTGGCCTATTTAAAGCATGGAACTTGAAACCGAACCAATCAAGGCCAATTCTCAAGTTGAACCAGTCTAATTGCTCACCCCAAGCATGTTGCACTACTACTGAATTTGGTTGCTAGCATAGCTTGAAGATGAAATGCAAGTCAAAACCTCCCGTCTTCCAGAGAAGCCAACAATTTTTTGGTATTGGAAATGCCATTATTAACCGAAGACTGCATTTTCCAACGCTGTAGAGTTGTTGGTACAATGCTCAATTTATATTACAATCACCATAATCTCACTAATCACATTATCTACGCGGATTTTGCATTGTTTGCTTTTGCCTCCGTTTCTGGTCCAGGTTTACATGTTGGGCATAAAAATTACAACACAACAATCGAAGGTGACCCTGCGAGTTCTTTGTGGCAACCTTGCTGTTCTTTCTCCAATATGCAAACCACATGCTAAGCCAGCCAAATATTCGAGGATAGACCGTCCTCATTTGTCTGTTGCACGGCAAAGAACGCTTCAAGTGTCATAACTTTGGCCAAATGAACACTTAAGTTTCATAACTTATGAAAGGTACACTTAAGTGCCACATTCGAAGAAAAATGGATCACTTAAGTGCCACTTGCCAAAGTCCGGCCAAAACGCCGACGTGGCATTTTTCCGCCGAAGCGCGCCAAAATGATGCCTTTTACATGCCGACATGGTGAAATAATGCAAAAACGGTGTCGTTTTGGGCTGACGTGGTAAAATAAATAAAAATAAATAAATAATTTAATTTGATTTAAAATTAATTTTAGTTAAAATATTAAAAAATAATAATTTTAGAATTAAATATAGTTAAAAAAATTTTAAAATAATAATTAAAAATTTTTTAAAAATTATATAATTAAAAAAAAAAGGGGAACGGTGGTGAGGCAGTTGAGGGATCAACCTCGCCCACATCGCCGCTACCGCCCGTCGCAGCCTAGGAAGGGTAGGTGATGGCGTGGGGAGGGTCGGCCGGGGTCAGGGCCCGGCCAGGGCCGGCGACCTCGACCGACCGGCGACAAGGGCTCGCGAGCCCCCGGATCCAGCGGTGAGGGCTCGCGGCCCTTGCCTAGATCCGGCGAGGGTCAACGGCCCTCACCCGCGAGCCAAGGGCCGCCGCCGCCGTGGCGACCTCGCCCAAATCTAGCGAGGGTTGGCGGCCCTTGGCCGGCCGAGCGAGGGCCGCCAACCCTCGCAGATCCGGGCGAGGGCTGCGACCTCGCGAGCCCTCGCCGCCGGTCGGCCGTGGTCGCCGAGCCCCTTGCCGGGCCCGGTGACCTCGACCGACCCTCCCCCGTTGTCACTAATGCTTCCCGGCGACGGTGGGGGGCGGCGGTGGCGGCGGCCGTGACGACTAAGGGCTAATCCCTCGCCCACCTCCCCCGTTCCTTTTTTTTTTAATTTTTTTTTTAAATTTTTTAATTTTTTTTTAGAGTTTTTAAATTATTAATTTTTTAATAT
Source organism: Eucalyptus coolabah (assembly GCA_014182585.1). NCBI lineage: Eukaryota > Viridiplantae > Streptophyta > Magnoliopsida > Myrtales > Myrtaceae > Eucalyptus > Eucalyptus coolabah. Next base: position 33,701,188 of record CM024620.1, read on the forward strand.
TTTAACTAAATTTAATTTAATTTTTAATTTTTTATCACGTCAGGTCAAAACGACGCCGTTTTTGCATTATTTCACCACGTCGCATGCAAACGGCGTCGTTTTGGGTGTGTGCTTCACCGGAAAAATGCCACATCGGCATTTTGGCCGAACTTTGGCCGGATTGGCACTCAAGTGATTTATTTTACTCCGATTTTGGCACTTAAGTGTACTTTTCGTAAATTATGGCACTTAAATGTCCCTTTGGCAAAAATTATAGCACTTGAGGGGTCTGCATGTCTCTGTTGCACAATGCCTCAACTACTGAGCCACTGTATTCCCCAAAGGGGGAAAATGATCTATTCCTCTTCAATTGGAACACGAGCAATTACCAAGCTGAAGGCATGTTCCTCCAGTGCAAGAGGTCTTCCATCTCCAACTGTGTTAGAGTAGCTACAGTGCCTCAACTATCGAGCCACTGTATTCCCTGGAGGGGGAAAATGATCTATTCCTCTTCAATTGGAACACGAGCAATTACCAAGCTGAAGGCATGTTCTTCCAATGCAAGAGGTCTTCCATCTCCAACTGTGTTAGAGTAGCTACAGTGCCTTCACCAGTCTAGCAGGCCTTGCCGTGCTTGTGAAGCTAGCATGCATCCCTCACGTCTCTTATCATACAGTTCATGGAAGGCTTCTTTAATTGCCTATAGCAGCCTATTACTTTCCATCAACCAAGAGCAAATGCCCCATTTTAGTTTATACAAAATGATCTAGTAATGGTTCATATCAGAGGAGAAGCGGGATATAGGTAATGTGAAAAGTGCATGAAAGTCATACATGCGCGACTGGGCCATCATACTTGATATAGTCAAATTGCTTTTGTCCAGTAGCTTTTACATAGTTCCACGAGTACCATCAGTCCATAGTCCCATTCTCTAAATAAGATTGAAGTCAGGAAATAGTGTTGGGATAATAGGAGACAGGTTGTTTTACACGTTTTAAAAGGTTCCACAAATCAATCTCATCAATTAGCAAGAACATGGAGGACATAGAGGCATGATCTTAATTTTTCACCATTGTCTTCTCTTGCTGTATCTTCAAAAACTAGAAACGATCTAAACAAAAGACCATATAAAAGCTATTATCATGATCTCTCTCTTTCACAGATCAATCTCATCAATTAGCAAGAACATGGAAGACATGGAGGCATGATCTTAATTTTTCACCATTGTCTTTTCTTACTGTATCTTCAAAAACTAGAAATGATCAAAACAAAAAAAGACCATAAAAAAGCTATTATCATGATCTCAAAGTATAAGAGATTACACAGGTGTGGTGATTAAAACTCAAACCTTAAACGAGAAAGACAAGCATGCCTATTCCATGAAAAACTTTCGCAATAGCAAATTAATAATTACAAGCAAGCTTAGGTTGCTGTTAGACTCAGCCAACCTAAAAGATAAGACCAAAGTGCTTTCTCGACCCGATATTCAATTTCATGCCAAAACATGAGGCTCAGTTTAAGCACACCGAATTATTTGAATAATTAGATCATCCCCGGTGCTTTAAATATGAGAAAGCTATTCCAACAAGACATGCACTTTACACACATACATCAAGCTTAAGTACACCAGATTCTTTGAACAATTAGATCATCTACAGTGCTTTTAATATGAGGATGCTATTCCAACAAGACATGCACTTTACACGCATACATCACGCTTACTAGAAACTTTTCTCACATTCCACGTACGTTGATAATCTAAAATTAATTGATGTTCTTCAATTACTCTTCTGAACAAAACAGAAGACATGCTGTCTTCTAGCTCAGGAGGGAAATGAGTCCCATAGAAAGGAACTGAGAAGGAAAATTCTCAAAACTGATCATCCGCGAGGAGTGCAGAGAAACTTATGTCCTTCTACATATTAACAAGGGAAACACAATCCGACCTGTGCTAGCAGAAGAATTATGTCCTTCCAAAGGAGATTGAAGGAGGGAAGTCAAGTGACAAGCAAACATGAAAGTTAGTGCACTCATTCCTTGCCGTTGTAATCACACTCATATTGCAAGTACCCATCATCCTTTAGATTTACCATTTCTATGGGAATGGATACTTTCTCAAAAAGTATCGATAAATCTGATTCCATTCTCAAAGTTTCGAGAGTGAAACTTTTGCCAAGGGAATTAAAGATTTTGGCCACTAATCACTTAGATTTGCAAGAACTATCTCAAAATCAATCACCTGTCAAAAAGTTAAAAAAGATGTAATTCGATCACTCCAAATCCCACGCATCTGCACTGTGATAATCCGTCGCGCACTTCACTTTCCGGGCACAAAGTTGGTGGCGCAAGCCCAGGCATTGTTGTTGGCAGGGTCAGCAAGGTGATCAGCAAGGTGATCAGCCAGGTTCTCCAATGGGCCTTTCCCTATCACAATGGCCTGGATGAAGAACCCAGACATGGAGAACATGGCCGACCTCCCATTTGTTTATCTCCTTCACCTTCAGCCCTGCGAAAGCCTCCATCCGTGAGGCCCAACAGATCGAAGTTGCAGGTAGATCGGTCCGTCAGCTCTTCGAGTGGGCTCCCCTGCGAACCTGTATCCTTCCACTGCACCCATTAGGATTACCTATGTGGCCCAGATGGCCAAGATGTTGTGCATCGATCAGGCTCGTGTTCCCCAAATAGTCCAACCTGCCCTTACTGAATATCTGTACACCAGCCTTAAATCAAACCGCCTCGCCAAACTTGACCCCATTGCAGGACAAGCGCTCGGGGAAGATGCACCCAAGGACGCTGAGCATGGCCCACCTCGCATGGATGACCTCGAGCTCGCGGTTCTTGTCAGAGGTCTCCAGATCAGCTCGAGCACACCTTTGAGCCGTGTGAACTGCAAACGTGCGAATCTTAGGAGGAGATGCCGTCTTATGAGGATTGAGAAATGTAAATCCCATTCCAGCAAATCAATCTTCTTTTCTTGCTGCTCAACAAATGAAAATACCAACAGAAGCAACAGACGGATGAAAAGAATATAATACTGAATGGAGTACCTCAACACTTGAGAGTCAGAATTAGAGAGAAATGAGCAACATATCTTTCGAGCATTATGTCCAACTGCAGTAATTAAGAAGTCAATCACTTACATTACAGTTTTTGAGTATCCCTCAGATTAAACTTAATCATTGATCCATCCCTTTGGCAGTGAACATCAAAAAATATTGAGCATCGGTGATTTCTCTTCCTTGCCTATCTTATGAGCATGGTGGCTCATAAAAACACCACACTTGAGTGCCTCCCTTCCTTCTTCAAGGGCTCTTTTTCTTATAGTCGTTGGCAAACTAGCACCCCAGGGAATGGCATCGCTGGTCTCTTTCTCACCTTCAGTTTCTTTTCAGCATTGGATCCATCATCTGCCACATTGTCGCCACTTTTGGTCTGCATTCTCTACCAGTTTCAGTAGCATCTATGTACTCAAAATCTCCTGGACTGCCACTTCCCCACCACTTATTTGAGGTGACAAACAAGCCATTTGATGGAAATCCATACTTGAATTCATCCAAGACCACCAGACTTTTTATCAAGCTTCCACTAATTACACTTTGGATCTGCCCGCTTTGACCTTGCTTACTTTCCAGCTGTTGCGAGCTACGAGGCAGTACCATTCCCTGTACTTTCAATGTATTGCTGCTACTTTGGTGATCAGACTTGCTGCATCAATAATAAATTAATATAAATACATTTTTAAATGAATATCCACAAAAATTGCATCTCCAGAATATGCATTGTAATTCAGAATGATAAACAATCTAAGGTGGGTATATTGTACATGGGTAATCTGGCCTGCTTCAGAATAAAATATGGATCAAGTTGGCAAACCAATACCTACCTTTGTTTCCTTATCTTCGACATTAAAGCAAGGTCTCAGATTCTATATCTAGCAGCTAGATTCCCAACTTGTTTTACATCCTCTGACAAAGAATCTGCCACACAAGCCAGAATTGCATCATCAGCGTGCGCAGAGAGGCAAAACCTACCTGGTACGGCCATGATCACCATATATATATATATATATATATAGAGAGAGAGAGAGAGAGAGAGAGAGAGAGAGAGAGAGAGAGATGGCAGAACGGGATACGACAATACAACAGACTGAAAGGGCCATGATGTATAAACAGTGTGCAACAGTACAGTCTGTAAGGCGAGTAACATTTTGCAACAGCACCATTCAGTTGCATAAACACCCCAAAAGTCCTCTGCTCTACTTCCATCTATAAATGACATAACATAAAACCAGTTGAGCTGAACACTTTAAAAGGAGTGCTTGATGTTGACAATTAGAGAAAATACCAATTTATTTGTCAAGTCGAAAATCTTTCCAACTCTAGATGGGACTAGAACTTTTCATAGGACCAGGGAAATCAAAATACCATTTCCTCAGCTCTTTGACCTGAGCTATGGGAAATTAATTGCATTCTTAGGACAAGTGTGAAATATTCCCGGATGCGTTTATTTGATGCATCCAGCTCCAGCACATACTCAAATTCATCGTTTTGGAATTCACTATCAACAAATTTTTGGCTTTTTATGCTCAAGTCATTGGAACATCTTTGCATTTTCACATACACATTGTTAGAATATTTAAATATTAGTTTTCATCTAATATTATAAACTTTTGCGTTAGACTTTCTATATGGTATCAAAGCGAGTTCAAATCTTTCCAAACCCTACATATGAGGAAGGAGTATTAAAATATTTAGATATTAAACTACACAGTTATCTAACTGCTAAAGCTTTTGGATTGGACAAAGAAAAAATTCCATCAAAAATACTTTGCATGTATTTCCTTTCGGTCAAAAATTACAATCAAGATAGAATTGAAAAGTTTTCTCCTAATACAGTGAGATATTGAATAATACCATTTGCGACTAAACCATATTCCAATCATCATCACCACTTCCATAGTTTTGAAGTGAAACCGTAGGCCAATGCTCACACTTGGAGCATCTTTCTTTACCACAACAATTGGCACAGAGGAAGTAGCTGTCGTCAATGAATCTGTTGGCTTGTCTGAAAATTTCTCAGAAAGTTTCCTCTTTTGAGAGTATTGCTCATTGATTCATCATTACTAATTGACAGTCGAGTCAAATCTTCCTCATTCTTAGAATCTTCATCTTCGATCCTTTGGACAGCATGTATGGAATACAATTGATTTGAGAAGCGCTTCATCCTCTTCCTCCAGCTTTTTTTCCTTTGCAGCAAATGTACGTTGTAGAACCTCCAATATTGCATCTACGCCCACAGTTGCATGTCTAGACTTCATTGATTTCAATTCATCGAGTCTAGCGAGAATATCCATCTCTCTCTTGCTATCATGTGTCTTATTTTCCAAGCACTTCATCGCATCGCCCATCCCTTTGGCCTCCCTCCTCCTTTTCTCATTCTCCATTACCTCATCCTGCTTACGCCGGGGCTCGAAATTTCTCACCACTCCTAACTCCACAATGTAAACCGAATTCTGCGGATCAGTTTTGATCCTGAGCTCAGCAGAGCAGTTGGTGCATTTGAAGTAAAATCTGAATATCAGAATCCCCAAATATGTCTCGCTTATGACGACCTCCTTCCTGGAATTGAACTTGTTCCCCTCGTAGATTTATTTCCTGCAGGTGCTGCATCCGATGCTCATCGAAAGCATCATCCAAACCTTAATCTGCCCACTTTTGGGCCTCCCAAACCTAGGCAGCTCCAAGGGGTCGAAGCCCGGGCGGTAATATTTTTTCAACGCCTTTCGTTCTCCCATTTCTTCTTCTCTCAACTTTAAACCAAGACAACGAACGCTGACGCCACAAAAGCTCTACCCCTCTCTCTGATCGACTAATTTAATTTTTAAAATAAACGGTCGAATTGATTTCACTACCAGAATGGTGTCGAACCCACAAGTTCTCGATCTACTAACGTCGATTAAGGTTCCATGGTCGGATCAAACCTTAAACCCCACGAAACTATCCGAAACAAACTGAAGAGCAGGAGAAAAAGCAGCAAACGAAAACTAACAGAGTCTGCTAAGGCGCGTAGGAGATGACGAGCGTCCGTAGAAAAAAAGGGAAAAATCAGTCGAAGCTTCACTCACCTCGCGATGCCGCCTCTTGCGCAGTACATTCAATCTCGCCGGAGATCAAACGGCGGCGCAAGAATGTTCCAAGCATGGCCGGAGGTCGGCGGATCGGAGCAAGGGACGGGGGATGACGACGGAGTTGGGGGCAAAAATACAGAGGGAGAGCAAAAGCGTGCCGGAGAAATTTCAATTTTGGGATATTTATAGCACCTGTCTAAATTTGGAAACAAATATTAGACGTTTGAGTATTCAGCAATTTCTCTGCTTAATTGGTAATTTTCAATTAATAACTTCCTCCTCTAATAAGTAAATATGCAGATAATAAGGTGGCTCGAAATTAATAACATACGTGCACCGTGGAAACTTTAATTTTTACAAAACTACCATGACTTATTTAGCCGATGACAGAAACCTTGAAATTTCATTCGTTTTTTCAATTTACGATGCCAAATAAATTTAAATAATAATGTATAATGACTTTTGAATTGTTTAAGAATTCATTTACCATTTGTAAATGGTCAAATACTTATAACTTGTCACATGAACATTGTTCTTGAGTTTCTAACTTATTTATAAATAAATTTAATTAACATGCTAATGAGTTATCTTGAGGACATGTTACAATCTATGAATTAGTGCACATGACAATTCAAATACCTTGAGAAAATTACTAGTGTGAAAAATCTGGGTGTCCGGAATTTATTGATAGTTATTCGAGAGAAATAAGACCATGGACTCTTAAATTATGTAAAGATTTGCATAAGCTCTAATGCACCCAACGACAATACATAAGACAAATTAGAACAAAAAATCAAAAGTAGAATGTATAATACATACCTTCTTGATATTACAAAGTTCAAAAAAATCAAATTCAGCAGAACAAAAATCTTGCCCTTACCCCAAAAAAAAAAAAAAAAATTGATTTTTAATAATTATTCAATTAATAACATAAGCTGAGTATCCGCCGGGTTCCATCCAGGTTGCCCACTACCCGTTTGAGAGAGAGACGAAGAGCTGACGTGGCTGTGGCCGACAGGTAGGCGCCACGGCGTACTGTACAATTGGGGGACGAATCTCGAGAAATTTCGAGGACTAAAATCGAACCCAAAGTGGCAAATTGCGGAAGCAAAGAAAAATAACAGGATTTGACAGATCTCTCTCTCGAAGCAGCAGCAGAACGAACTCGCGATAAAACACCCGCCCCCACCCCCCGCCGGGAACCATTCCTTCTCTTCGTCCCCGTCAAAGTGTCTATTTAGAGTTTCATCACTACCTATTTGATAAAAAATAAAGGCATTCAAATCAAACAAGCATGTTATATTCTGACGATGCTATGTTCCCCTATGAAATTGGGAGTTTAAATCACAGAACCAATGCTTAAAGGAGTAAACAATGCCTATTGATGAATTCCCATAAACTAGAGTAGAGATGCAATCACTCTCCTGAACTATAATTTTCAAATTCACCCGGTCAAAGGAGAGAAGGAGCTACTAAAATCTATGTAGAGATTTTTTTTTAAAGGCAATTTGATCAAATATACAGGGATTCCTATCAGACAAGCATTTTAAATTCTAAAAATGCCGTGCTGCCCTTTTGGAAACGGAAAGGACACAGAACCAGTACTTAAAGCAGTTAAGCAATGCTTATTGCTGAATGGTCATAATCTGGCCTAGAGATGTAATCACTTTCCCGAGCTAACCTTTTAAGAAATGGGAAAAGGTAGACAAAATCTGACGACAAAGGTATCAAGCGCGCTGCTAAACAAAGCCAAGGTTCCAGAAAAGAAAGTTCTTCAAAAGCTTGACTGCTTGGCCAATTATCATTGCCTTGTCTAACGGGTAACCAAAAGGGAAAGTGGTTTCTGGTAACATTTTCCTTAGTTAACTTTTATATATATATAGACGATGAAGAGTCACAAAATTGAGTGGCATCTAATCTCCCATGGCCATAAGTTGGACAAAGAATTGACGCAAAGAGCCGAGCGCGTGCACTCGCAGAGGGAGAGCAAGCAGTACTGCATTTGCAGGCGGAGGATCGTCTGGTTGCACAAAGAAATCAGCTTTCATATTCAACGGCCACCCTAGATCAAAACACTCGGACCTGAGGAAGTTGAAATGTGAATTAACTGACTTGTTTCTGCCAGAGTCATAAAGCTATCCATGCTCAAAAGATCTTACCAGAAGTACTCGTTTAGGTCATCATAATTTCTCCATCTTGAATGGCTTGCCTTGCCTCCTTTGCTTCTCTTAGCTTCCTTTAACCATGTTACTCAATTTTCAGATCTTGACATGGCAAACAAGAATTTGAGGCATCAACTGAGAAGGAACATACCTTGCGAAGGACCTGGTAGAAAGGGGTTATTACACCCTCAAAAATGACTTGTCATCAGGTGCTGCCGATTTGTATGTATCTCTACTAACTGCATGAACATCTCCATCCAAGATGACAGAAACTTCATCCGCCATCTTGTTCCATTGGACAAAAAGGAGGTTAATATCACTTAACCAACAACGAAAAAAAACTTACTAGTAAATGCATCATATACAAGAAAGATAGGCTTGACTTTCAATTGCAACACTTAGGAAAAGCTACTTGGTTTCTTTGCTGATCAAAATGCAAGATCTGCCGCGTTCTTCTCCAGTAGTAAGTAATACATCAATTCAAAGATGTGGTCAACAAGAAGAAAATCGATGACATGTCATTAAAGAGCGATTAAAATACAAACAAAAATTTCCAAGGTTGCAATTTTGCTCATGACAGGTTCATTTCAATGGCTGATTAAGCAGATTTTGCTTCAGCAAGGAAGAGATTATCAAACTTGGGCATGATGATGCATAAGCACCATATTGAATGACCCGATTATCCCAAAGAAAATTGTCTAGTAGTTAGATGGAACATAATCACCTTTTACTCTAGCTGATTAAGCAGATTTCTTCCTTCAATAGCAAACTCTAAATATGTTTGAGATGACTCCTATTCATCAAGTAAGCATAATATGTGCCTTTGGATGACTAAAAAGTACATAGATATTGAGATAACCATAGTACGCACCCTGTGAAAGATATAGCAGAGACATTCAGGCATAAATCGAACATTTGAAGCTTCCCCCCATATTAGAAGATAGAGCGCGATGTAGATAAGTTGCAACTGTTGTCTGTCACGATTTGGGGGAAACCTGGAGGGACAATTGTGGTTTGCCAAAACATTGAGCAGACTTGCAAATCGGTTATCCCATGGCATATCAGATGGTGATTGTTCCTTCTCAATTTTCATATGAAAGATTTATGTGATAGTAGGGCAGAAAAGCTTATTTGAGATTGTGCTTCCAATGAAGATAATTACACCAAGATCAATAGTTTTTGATAATTTTTTCCATCAGCTGCTCAACAGTGTGATCATTCAAGTGAAGGAGGCATATGTCCAAGATTGAATCACACCTCATTTTTAAGTGAACTCGGCTATTTCTATATAAACCTATGCAGATAAATGATGTACATACCTCAGTGAAATCGTCCTCTTTTCTATCCCTTACCTCCAGGTTGGCAAGTAAAAGAATTAAATGCTCCCTCTGATTTGCCACATTTCCTTTCTTCAGCAACAAGATGAGAATCCACATTTGGTCAGATGATGTATAATTTCCTTCATTAGAGATTCCAGAAAGCAAAGGTGATCTATGAAACTAATTAGAAAGGTCAAAAAGTGATCAAACTTTATTCACCTTTGAGAACCCACAGAAGGCTAAGTTCACTACTTAGTGTTGACTAGGTTACATAGGTAAAATTGCACCTTTCCACATAAGACATGTTATTACTTCGTGTATTCAAAACACAAATGCTAGAAAAGCCATAAGATCCTTGACATAATAGTTAGCCAAAATCAAATTTAAAGCCCAACGTCACCACTGTCATTTGCAATCTCAACGTCAATAACCTAGGCCAAACTAGGATGTCGAGGTTCGTATGTTTCAAGGGATACAATCAGCAAGACAATTTTGTCAGAAGCAAACTGTAATGTGTGACAAAATGTTAGATTGGTAATTCTCACTTACAAGTTTGTGAAACCACTTATCAGGATTCAACTGCAAAGGAATGGGCCAGATAATTCAGGTGATTCAAGTTCTTAGAAATGTTTTTAAAACCAAACTGGTGTGAAACCAAGAGGTTGGCAATTCGCAATATAGCCAGTGAGATCATCTGAACCTTTCAGTTTAGTTAAACTGAGTCAAATATGTGATATAGTGAAGTAATCACGCAACTGATTTAGGTCAGAAAGCGTGCACCTTTAGCTCTTAGAGATTGAGGATTCAGTCTCCGCAACACTGGGCATTCTTTCTCTGAAGGGTTTCAGTTTTTTTGGTCTAAAATTGCCCACACAAATAAGTTGCATGTGCAGCTGGATAAGATCTGTGTTCAAATCAATGGCAGGGTGCGGTTCAAACCCCGGCTCAGCCACATGTCCTTTACCGACAAAAATTTTCTTTATCATTGTGAATGGTGGATAAGCCACCTTTTCTCTTGCACAATATAAACAAGTGAGAGTACTTTCGGCGCACTATGGGGTCAGAGATTATGCACAGCCCTAGAATCAGCTTGCTAAAGGAGGACCCGAAGCAATATCTAGGCACAATAGTAGATTCAAATTATAATAGGACATTCAAGACAAGTTTTACCTGGAACCCAAAAACAGATGAAAGCCAATCAAGTATATCAGTGTTGGACTGGCTGGTCTCCTTTGGCATTACCAAATTATCATCCTCAACATTTGGCCCTTGATCAGCTTGGAGCATTGGAAGATTGTCCACATTGCGTATGGCATGAAGGGCAGCCTTAATCCAGACTTTTCATAAAACTTGATGAGTAATACAGCCCACTGTTGAGAAAATCCAATGCAAACCTTTCATAAATTGAAAATTTACCTCGGGAAGTTCCATAATTGCAGGTTTAACCCCAATTGCATGTAATGGCAAAATGTTATAGTGTACGGACTGCTCTCTTTTTCTCTCAACTTCTTCAGCATACTTTTTGTCTGTAGAGCAAAAGCCAATTGCAGACGCCATTATTCAGTGCTTGCCACAGAGAAGAGCACAAAGATGAACGCAGGCTAGGAAACTAAAACTCTTTCACTGGAACCTGATCATCAAGCTTTGAGGGATGCACCACGGTTGTCAAAACATCATATAATACTGTAGCCATCTGATATATCTTTGCCATTTTTTCCTTCAAGAATTAATAGCAAAAAGAAGAATCAATAAAGTGAAGAGATTCGTTGGCAGTCAACCAAATAACAGTAGAGCCTTATGGCTTTTTGGTGTACTGGGCATCTTTGATATTGTTTTCAAAGAACATCTGGTAATACATCTGGATTTCTCTAGGATCATTTCTGGCAAGCTGAAAATGCGTCTCTTCTTCTTCCTACAGAATTAGAATGTCAGACATTAAACAGTTTGCATACAAGTTACAACCCAGTCCCTCCTGCTGGTTTTTCCCCCACCAAGGCTAAATTCTGTGACGTATTGTGCACATAATACAAACAAGGAAATAGGAAGAAAATAATATAAACAAATTTCCTTACAAACTATAGCAAGAAATGGCAACTGATGACGAGAATGTACTATCATTATCAACAGCCAATATGCCTAACAGCATTGGAGCAACAGCAAGGCCATAGCCCATAGACAAAGTAAAGACATTTCAAGCTAGCAAGTGTAGTGAAATTTAGATGCTCTTTACATTCAAATGCCTTGTTAGGATGATGCCCCTGCATCCTCCCTTTTTCTAACCTTCAAATTGAATGATAAATGGCACCAACATATGAGGTCATTTATAAGTTGGCATCCCATGAAGTTGGCCTTCCAGTTGCAAGATTTGGATTAAATATATTCAATATCATATGATTTGTCAGGATTTTCAAGAAAACTTCAAATGAGAAGACATGGAAGTACATAACATTTCAGTAAAAAAAAAAAAAATTGATCTCAAAGGATCAAGCACCAACTATGCTGACAAACTTTGGTCTGAGTGGTCCAATCCCTAATTCAGAGATCAACCAACTCCAAGTCGAGCAACTCTGAAGTCAGATCAAGTCATTGAGTCTGTAATGCTTTGGACAAGAGTGGCATAGGGACCAGGAATGGTGCAACTGTGGGATGTGATTGTTGGATAAGTGGTCAGGGAGTTTTCCGAACGAAAATGATAGCCCTCGAGCTCTGATTGCTACTCTATGTATATGCAGTTTCAGGGGCCTTTCTATAGTCATGGTCCATTGAAGAACCCAAATGAATAGGTCTCGGTTGTTCATTTGAATTTACGCATTACAACACATTGTATGGGAATCACGACAAAATACACTTGGGGCATCACCGTGGACAGTTCCTCAAGGGGACCATGGAAGCCCCCACAATTTCATAAATATGGCTTGGTTAACTCTAATACCACACAGTACTTGAGAATAAGTCTTAGGAAGTGTATCAGTAATGGTTGCAATGCAACAGCTTCATTTCTAAATCTGTCACATTTGATGTTGAAGAGATTCAAAGGCCAAATTCCTGCCAAATTCCTGATAGATGTCTGGAGTGATGATTAACTTTTTCTACAGATCTTTAATATTTGTTCTCTATTGCAAAGAGATAAGCAGCTTTTAGCTTCTCTCTACCTGAAAAATTAGAGTTGGTTTTCACTGGTGTTCTAAATCAAGAAGCCCTTGGAAAGCATGGGAGATTAAGAGACCCATTTCGTTCTTTGAAAGACCATTTTCCCAAGCAGAAGATATGGGGATGATAAAGCTTTATAAAGCCTTACAAAGGACAAAATATTTATGTGGAATTTAATTATGGGGCTCTCAAGAGTTTGAATATCATAATCACTTTCCATGGACACATGAAGAATGCTAAAGCTCCATCAAAGGCTCGTTCTTTTTTCTTTTTTTATTTTTTTTTTTTCATTTTTTTCAATTCTGAACTGTGATTCTAGATAACAATAAGGAAAAATGACAACCTGAAGCTTAGTAAAATTGTAACGGTCAATTGGTTTTCTCTGCAAAAACAATTGGTACACCTGCTTATTCATTGGTTGCTTACAATCATTACATTGTTGGATCTTTTGGCAGGGATATCTTGGGTCATGCCCTACTGTAATAAATGCAATCGGAAGCTGGAAGGCATATCAGTCGGTTTTGACAGAGACCATGGAACTCTGTGCCATCGTTCATAACATGGAAGATCTAGTTGGAGAAAACAGAAAGGTTTCCCAAAGCTGATTGCTATTGCTGACAAGTCAGCTGTGGAGTGATATTCCGCTTGAATTTGCTGATCTCTTATATATTCATATGTCTAAATTGTATAGCTTCTTTTTTATTTTCTGATACTGTCCTATGTATACATCCAGTCTACTAGGGTACTCCTTGTTTATGTCTGAGTCAACTCAAACAATCTACAACTGCAAATCCATGGTAATATCGCTCAACATGATTTTCTAACATCTTGATACTTAGTAAATGTGAAAATGCAGTCTCCGGCCATCAGACCTAACAAGCACAGTCACTTTTGTTAGTTTAGCCGTCGCAGCATGAAAAGACAAAATGCATCACTGCTAGTGACATATGCGTAAATGAACAGCATTGATGTTTCAATATTCAGCAATGCCGCCACAACAGGCCAAGAGGCCTTGTGAACTAAGAAAGATACCTTCTCAAGCCTCTGTAAGAGATAAGTCTTAAACTGGCGAACACCCCATCCAGCTGCTTTTGGGTCCATCTTATGAGCCTTCTCAAATGCAGAAAAGCGACCTAATAGGAGAGATAATGCAAGGAAAAGGAGAAGTTTTGCCACAGATTAGGAAGAGAACCATGTTTGAAGTCCAACTGATGCAATTTCAACCTTGCCATGCAACATCATAATATGTGTAAAGAAGGCACTAAGAATAAGGTAGACCACTGAGAAAGATTAATGAGCATGCAGGAAAAGCATTTAATATCCACTCCACTTTTGCACTGATAAGACCCAGCTTCCAACAACGGACGGAAGTGAACAGCATAGAAAGAATTTTCATAAAAGAAAGATGACACAATTGCTGTTCTCTTATTAACAAACCATTGGGGCTTCCACAGTGACTCAAACCAAGTCATGTTACAACTTCACAATTATTTCTCCATCAATTACAATGTTTATATCAACCATATGCTTTAGACACTCACCTTGGCTACTTTGGTGTTTGGGTAGTAAACATCTGTGGCTCTAACATAGAATTCCCTGTTTTGATGGTAAAGAGAATTTGAAGAGTAGCCCACGCGCAGAGAGCTATTGTTCATTGCCTAAGACGGTCGTGAAAAAGATTGAACTTTTACCGTCGAAAAATGACTACATGGCATGGCATTCTTGTCATTGTCTCCACCGAGTCGCCTACGAAAATTTTGCCATAGAACGAACCGAACAACGGGAAACAGGGAAATAAAGGAACCAAACAGAAATTAGACGAGAGAGAGAGCGAGAGAGAGAAGGAGGAGAAGCTCACACAAATACGCAACCCTCGGGTTCTCCTTCTGGACCTCGTTGGCCACACGGAGGATCGGCGCGATGGTGGCGAGGGAAGAGGGCACCAGCTCGCTGTCCTCGGCGGAGGTGTCGTCGTTCGGCAAATCAACCATCATCATCTGCACCCTCGTCGTTTTCTTCAACAGCGACCATGGCGGGCCGGACCCTGGCTCCGGCTTGCCCCGCTCGAGCTCGCCATCTGCAACAGCAGCGGCGGGTTCTCCTGCAGAGAGAAGCCGCCTCTCCTCTAGTATCACCGGCCTCTCGGGCGGTGGCGGTTCAGGTCTCTAGGGCCCGTCAGTGTCCAGCAATCAGCCGCCGTCTTCACCCTCCTCGCTTATATACGTGCAGAGGGAGTGGGGAAAAGGGAGTTGCTCCTGGAGCAAGCAAAGAATGAGAGAATGTGTTGCACGGGGAGGACTGTTGGTTTTCGTTTGAGTGCTTTGTGCTGATGCCGACTCGAGTGAGAAATGCGGCTCTTTTTGCTTTGTCGCGCGCGAAAGTGCGACCGCGAGCGCGGAAGGAAACGCTCCCCCGATTTCAATTTTCGGTTTATTTCGGTTTTGTTCTCTCTTCTTGTCCTTGGGCTCCCTCGTTTGTTGGGCTTGGGCCTGAGCAGTGAGCAAGGCGAAAGTGACCTCAGCAGAACTTGTTCAGTAATTTCAAATCATAAGTAAATAGTTGGAAACATGACATAGATTCTTTGAACTTTGTCCCGATATGTAATACCGTCCCAAAATTTTATTTTATTTAATATGATCCATGAATTTTTATACATCCTTGATTTAATCCATGGACTAGTATTATCCTTTCACCAATTCAAGTTAATGGAATTTGTAAGTTTGGCTTCCATTTCAATACGTTTGAACAGTGGGAAAAAAAGTTTTACGTCAAATATTCAACTTGAATTAGAATATAATGATCAATTTAAGTTGTTCAATTTGGAAAAATGATCATTTATGTTTTTTGATGACATTGATTATTATATTTTTTTTTATTTAAGTTGAATATCTTACATAGATAGTCTTCGTATAACGTCATTTTTGTCTCTAGCATTCATACTAACTAGATTAGACGCCAAATTAGCAAATTCTGTTAATTGGAATTAAAGGAATAACAACATTTGAATATTATGAATCGGATTGAGCATTTATTAAAAGTTGAAGACTGCATTGAATAAATTAAAAGTTTAAAGACGACATTGCGTATCGGCCAAAATTTAAGGGTTATTTGTGAAATTATTTCTGCATAGTTCAATTTGAGAACAAGTTTTCTTGTCAAGCTAATTAGTCTATGACAATCGAACAAGGAATTGTCGCAATTAATGAGATTAATTTAATGGTCCAAGATACCTAGACATCCACTGTCACACCCAAAATCCCATAGGGATGAGGAAGTGACACATTCGTCCTTTCTTTAAAGTATGCAGCCTTAACTATACCCAAAATATCCAGCTCCCAAAAATTCCCATGGTAATGCTTTCACTCTAACGATTACTAATTGAGATACTTAAAAACATAATAAGAAAAAGGAATGAGTTATCACCCCTAGTGAAAATACATTTCTTTTAAGAAAATCGAACAATCACCATGTACATTTATAAAACCAAATCACAACTCATGTATACCAAATCCAAATAATGTCAAACTTATCATCTTATCAAAACACACGTTGATGGTCCATTCTATCAATTAAACTCAATCTTAGGTATCTAGCCATGGTTATGAATAACGCATTGTGCTAAGGTGACCAAGATTCTCCCTTGGTCAAGTCTCCACCTATTATAAGCTGGAGATCAAACTCAACTGAAGAATTATTAGCATTTGCTTGATTGAGAACCTAATCAGCATCCAGACACATCTACATTAAAGAGGAAAAAAAAAATTTGAAACCTCAATGAGAATGCAACATGACCCTTACTCCCTTAGCTTCATGGTTATGCATAAGACAACCTCATCAGGAGTAAAATAGAAAGAACCCCGCAAGATCTGTGCTACATTGACACCAGATCAAGCTACCATGTTTCTAAAAATAAAGTGAATTTATTTAATTATTCCCTTTCTAAATCTCCCTATGAGATTGAACATAGCTACAATCACCCACCAAACCACAAGCAATAGAAAAATTGCATGGTATGAGGGCAAAAACTTTGAACTGGAATAATATCACCTCAATGAAAACAGAGGACCAAAGAGCCAGGGCTGTATCAGAGTGTCCATAGATGTCTATTGTACTGACTAACTATACGCTCGAGCACCTCCACCTCCTCCAAAATCAAGAGTATACATTGAACTGTTCAACATACCTCCTTATGTACATATACCGTATCATCATTCACCAAAAACCAGCTTTATATGCCATTAATTATAATGCTACACAAGCTGCATTGCACTATTCTACAAGGAGATGACCTACTGATTACAAGACTATGAACTGCACATTCTCCTATGAGCAAGGGAGCAAACCGTCTTGTGCAAGCAAATGATCTTGAAGGTCCAACGTCTCCCTCACAGCTCGATAGAAGTCCACCCAGCATGATGGTTGCACGTCAACTGGACCCCACAAGAATGTCGGATTTGGACTAGCCGTGCACGCAGTGACCAAATCCAGAACCGACACTGCAGACTTAGGGGGTTGTGGGAAATTGAAGGCCAAATTGTCCACTTTGTGCTTGTCGATCTTCCCTTTCCTATCCAACTTATACCGTGACGTCTTTTGAAACTCTTCTTTTGCTTCCCATGGAACCCAAGGAACCCCTTTTAGGCTTCACCTAATCAATATCATATTCTCTGAAGGCTGCCAAATTCTGTACGCCTCGAGGGAAATATCACGAAACAAAATCTTTCCATGAAATCTCAATGCCCAGAAAACCAATTTGTAGTTATCAATCCCAGTAAAAGTGTTCAAAGGGTCCATGAAAGTGATATCATCCCTGAACAACAGACAACCAACATACGAACAATAATTTCTATCAGCATCAAGACAAGATACAACTTGCTTAAAATTTTGCATAAGGCTTCTCATGGAAATGCTCACATCATACATCCATGAATAATCAGATTCACAAAGGCGAAAAGTCAGCTCTAAAAGGAGCCTGGAAAATGATTTCAAATAAACAGCCTAAAGTCAAATATTTCAGAGTCTCGCAAAAGACAATTCAGTTAAATATGTTCAAACAATCCAATAGAGGAATATCACCAATCGATAGTTTGAAAATTGTTGTAGAAATACATCCACAACAAGCTACAAAACAAAACCGATCATTCATTTTGAGTCTAAAGTTGAAGAATGCTATGTAGTTTATTTATTGGCATTGGCCACCAGCTAGATCTGAAGCTCCAGGTCCAATTCAACCTGAGCTTTCTGGTTCTTTACTGCTTGATCCCTCTGGCCCTGACAGAGCAGTTTGGAAATTATTCGCGTGATGGGATTTCTCAGCAGCCAGGTCTTGGGATACTTTTTAAAGGATTGAGGGGGCCATAGTGCAATCTTATATGGTTTGTTCCTTGCATAGCAAATGATTGTTTTGTTGCTTGGTTGGCAATGGACAAGAGATTGACTACAAAAATAGATTACTGAAGTAGCAATTGCAAATTTCTCCAACATATTGCCTATGCAA
This sequence comes from Eucalyptus coolabah, assembly GCA_014182585.1. Taxonomy (NCBI): domain Eukaryota; kingdom Viridiplantae; phylum Streptophyta; class Magnoliopsida; order Myrtales; family Myrtaceae; genus Eucalyptus; species Eucalyptus coolabah. Next base: position 33,719,422 of record CM024620.1, read on the forward strand.
CTCAGCTTTGGAGTATAGCAATCACTTACTCTTGCTACCCCAGGCATGGTCTGCTATTTTGCAGCATTGTATGCTTTCTTGTCATTTAAAGGGCTGGATTAGCGACAATACTTGGGCAATTTGCACTTTCAAAGGGAATTCATTTCACCAGTTGCTGTTCACGCTATCATGGGATGCCTTTCTTCATTATATTTGGATGGCAAGGAATTGCTGTATACATCACTCGTCTTTTCTTGGAAAGTGTTGCCTCAATACTTTTGAGAATTAAGAAGGAAAGTTTTCTTCGATATGCTTAATATCCATGCTACAACTGGGGACTTGAAAGCTTGTTCCTATAGTTTTGGTTTGTTGAACATGTAATAGGTCTGTTTGCCTGCTTTGAGTACTCAGTTTTCTAGCTCATCTAAAACAATTATAGATCATAAGGGAAAATTTCAAACTGACTCAGAGAGAGGATGACAACAATAATCAAAAACACATGCACAAATACCACAGGAAAAAGATGGAGCCATGAGCATTCCAAAACTAGCTTCACACTATTGAATGGGCATTAAGAATCCCATACTATTTATATCCTGCATATATATCTCAAATCTTAATCCTACAAAATTAAATCCCAAAGAATAGAAGCTAGAAATAACCCCAGTTAGAATAAACGAAAGAGTGAGTATACCTACAGATGTCATAATTGAGGTCCTTGGTGAAGAGCAGAGGCGTGTCTTCACGGAGAGTCCTGACGTTTGGACACTGCTCAAAGCAGGACTGAGAGAAACCGAAGAAGTAGAGGGAGAGGGAGAGGGAGAAGAGAGAGAGAAGGGCTTGGTGGGTTGAGAAGGAGATAAGGGTTGGTTGAGGTGGAAGGGCTCGTCCTTGGACTTGGGTTGAAGGAGAGAACGGGAGAGGTTGGGGAGGAGGAAAGCCATGGCCCTTGAATGGGTTTTTGGTTCTTGATTCAGTTCCAATCAAATGGAAGAGATTTTGTGTGATTGGACTGACAGCAAGAACTGGACAGAGAGGAGGAGGAGGAGAGGGAGAAGGGAGTCATTCTTGTGTACGTTGTTGAGTTTTGAAACAGAGGAAGAGGGAGAGAAAGGTCGGAGATTTTTAGCGGCTCCATGCTTGGCCATCAATGTGTTCTTGCTTTGACTCCTTGTTTCTGCCTTTCTCTTTTCTTTTTCTTTTGTTTTTTTACCCTTTTTTCCTTTTTTTTTTCCCCTATAATTTTCAAGTACTGGGGTCAATTTGATAAATACTGTGTTCATTTGACAAATTTTTTTTTTAAATTTTCTATTTTGTTGAAAATGAATTTGGTTTGCGAAACGATAGATTTGTAACATAAATAGAAATTTTGAAAAATATATTTAGGTATGTTATTTTCATTAGTCAAAAGGTATATTTTCAATTTAATGATAAAGTGTATTTTCATTTGATATATTCATTTCAAAGACAAGTTTCAATCTTTGTTTTCAATGGAAAAAAAAAATGGAAAATTTCAAAAAGGGACCTAAAATGGTCTTTTTTTCTTAAATAAGGGTCCAAAGTAGACCTTATTTCAAATAAGGACTTGAAGTACTTTCACTTTCTCAAATAAAGGCCCGAAGTGGATGTTGTTTCAAATGAGAACTTGAAGTGGTTATGTATGCTTCGAATAAAGGCCTAAAGCAATTATATATGTTTCAAATAAAGGCTGAAGTAATTATATGTTTCAAATAAGGACATAACTTTCCATTTTGGTCATTTTCAAAGGTATTTAGTCATTTGTCATTTTCCCCTTTTTTTCTAGTACTTCTTCTTCCTTTTGCCAGTGGCCAACCGGCCACCAATGATGCCTATAGAGGGCTGGGTAAGGGTCACCCTTGCCGGCAAGGGCCACCCACGTTGGCCATAGGTGAGGGATGGCCTCGCCCCTCGCTTGGGCATGGCGACCCTTGCCTAGGGGCCATCCACGAGGTCGGCCCGTGTCCACCCCAAGAGAGGCCGACCCTTGCTAGATCTAGCAAGGATGGCCTCACCCGTGGTCGGCAAGGGTTGGGCCACCTCACCGACGCTAGTAAGGGCCAAGTAGGCCACCTTTACCAAATCTGGCAAGGGTCGGCCGCGGCGAGGCCCAAGCAAGGCCTTGGCAAGGGTGGCTTCGCCGGCCCTTACAACAGCAAGCGAGGTCACCCAGCCCTCGCTAGTCGCGAGCAAGGCCACTCTTGCTAGATTTGGTGAGGGTGACCTCACCTGGACAAGGGTTGACCTCGCATGTGGCCCTTGGGTGAGGGTCAACACGACTAGGTGAGGCCATCCCTCGCTTGTGGCTAGTGTGGGTGGCCTTTGCCAGCAAGGGCAACCCTCGCCCAACCCTCTGTGGGCATCACCGGTGGCCAAGGAAGAAGAAGAATAAAAAATAAAAAATAAAGAAAAGTGACAAAAATACCCTTGATTGGTTGGAAAATTTAGCCGACTAGTGAGGTCAAGTCCTTATTTGAAATAATCAAAGCCACTCCTTAGGCCCTTATTTAAGAAAATAATGGCATTTTGAGTTCTTTTTAAATTTTCCCTAAATAAAATTATTTGGTTTTCTATTTACTTTTGAAAATGAGATTTGGATTGAAAGTGCATTCGGTCTAAAAATGGTTTTCAAAGTGAGGATTGAATACATGGAAATTTTTTTTAAACTTTTGAGGTACAAAATACAAATGAAAAGAAAAGGTTGTAAATTTGTATTTGTAACGAAGATGACACAAATCAAAGGACCTCTTTTTTGGCCACCTTCTTACATGGGAAGGATGAGGTGGGGTTTGTATCCTCATCTTTAGTGATGACATTTAGTTTCAAAATGTGGATATCAACTCCTATGCTCTGTGCAAAGAGATGGCAAAAGTTTGAGAGTGAGTTGAGAATTAGTATAGGGACAAAAAAAAAAAAATGCAATTAAATGTGTTTTTCCTAAATTTTACCATCAAGAATAAATACCATTCTCGCTAAAAATGAAAATTAAGAACATCATGAAGCAGGGCTCTTGTTTTCTACGTATGGTGTATCATATTAGCGTATTTGTCCAAATTTTGAATAAATACAAAATTCATCATATTAGCAAAGACAGTGATTGAGGGCTTGTTTGTCTGCACTTAAGAACGATTAAAATATTATCAAAATTTAGAAAAAATAAAAATTATATACATATTTACCTATCAAGGATTTCGGGTAAAAAAGTCATCTATGAATTAGAAGAAGTGGAAAATGAACTTATCAGACATTATTATATCGAAGACAATTCGATCGTTCCTTTTTTGCCCCCTTGCAAGATGTTTCTAAAATATTGACTCTAGGGTGTAAACCGGGAAGGACAATACAAATTGAAAAGCTCGACTTGTTGATCAATTGATTGAAATTTCGGATTGAGAAAAGTCTGTTTTGACTTTGTCATAGTGCTAAATCTTGTATGAATTATTTTATAGCTATTGAAATATAGCTTCCATCATAAAATACAACAGAATTTACATCCTTTAAACATACAAGAAATGTGAATTGATCGAATCGATAGATTCATGTCAAATTGTAAACTCGCTAATAAAGATTTGGACTTTAATAGATGTCATCGTTCACCTCAAATTGGCGAGTATTTTGGAAAATACAGGCCCCATGGAGGTTTGTAGAAACAACCAAAATGAGCCATTAATAGCCAAACGAAAGCAAGAAGCTCTCCACCTTTGCTCAGAACTTGCACATGCGCCTCTCCCCTAATATGAGCTGCTGCATATGTCAACATCTCAACCCATACTCCACTTATCACCTGCCACTTATTTTTCTCAAGCCTTTCCAACAGTTTGGCCAAAGATGACTCCCACCGAGCGGGGATCGCGGGGATGGCGAGGGGATGGCAGGGATGGCAGCCTTTCTTCGCCGAACCTCCCGCATCCATTTCTCCGTCCTAACCATGGTTCCCGAGTTTCGGCATCTATAATCTCCCCCAATTGCATTGATGTGATTTGAGCATTGCCCACCACATCGAACATCACATTAGGCTGATTAAATACAAGATACAACATGTAGTCGGAGAGAATTTTGCTGAATTCCCTTTCCTCATTTTTTCCTCTCTCCTCTCTTTCGAGCAAAAGTTCAGTAGCAATATGCCAACGCATAATACTAGTGTCGAAATTTTCCTTAGTGACATAATCTAAAAGATTGTCACGATAGGTCTCCACTAGTTTACTCTTCTTAAGAAATAGATCACCTCTAGCCTCAAATATCTTTGTCGAATCATTCTCATTGGATTTACTTCTCACCTCCTTAAAGATAAAGATCCATAACTTCTTAATAAAAGGATTCTTGAACACATATTTTGTATGCACAAACATTGATTTTTTCGTCGAACCGCAGCCTTTAGCAATTGTCTCACAAGCTTGTTGGAAACAAGAGATGATATTTTCAGCCATATGGAATGGAAAGCTGCAAATACTAGAAAAGGCAATGATGCACCAGCCTCGATTGCACTTATTCATATTTCTCATACTCTCTTTCCGTATCTCAGAGAAAATGCTGCAAGCGGGTATGGATTCTGACCACCTCCGAAATACAAAATGTGTATCTAAGATCTCATAAGTTTTGTTGGCCAACTCTACTTCACATTTGGCGAATCTGGGCCCCCTCAGGTAATCAGTGGCAGATACCAACTTCTGCAGTGTAGATGATGATGTATCGTGGCACATGATTTTGGCAACGGTCCAATCGGAGAAAACAAGCATGAAAAGAGCAATCACATCAAGAGCAATCCCTCCAAAAAGAAGGAAATAAGTAATTTTTATATCTACTTCGAGGAGCCGATGCTTCTTCAAATGATTGAATTGGATGCAACACACTACAAGGACATTTAAGGATATGAAGCGGAAAATGTAGCCCCACTTAGAGCGCATTACCAAGGCTTTTGTGTGGAGCACCTCGTACATGAACTGGAGTTCAACCGATATTATCCTTAACCCATCTAACGGAGAAACTTTATCGAAAAATTGGCGGCTCACAAAGCGTTGGTCCCATGGGAAGATGAGATCTGCGAGAAAGACCTTAATGATTTGAAAGAAGTTGTAAGCATACTTCACCACAATGCTCTCAGCAAGTTGTACTTCTTCTCCGTCAGAATATTTATACTCATCAATTGCTTCATGCAACAAATGCCATTTCCCTTGAAAATGATATGGGTTCATCGATTCCCTGATTCTTGGGAGGCTTGAGAGATAAAGTGCTAGTATTCTCTCAGAATTTTTTATGACCCCCACAAAAAACACTAGCATCGTTGGGATCACCAGTGACTTGTTGTTAGGAAAAATCTGCACAAAGACATAGATGGCGGCACTGACTTGGAAGATAAGACTAAGTAGGTGGCGTTGCCAAAGCGAACTATCCTCTAAAGAGAAGGCAGTAATGGTGTCTGGACCACCAAGATGTAACAAGAGAAATGAGGCCCAAAATGCATGAATTGCTCCATTTACTTCAGCTCCATGGGCGGATGAATTGCCTTGGTTGTGAGAGATGAGTCCGATAGCATATGTAGCTACCCAATCAGCCATCAAATAAGCCAACCATAAGAGGAAAATGATGCGGTCGTTGGCTATTTTTTTCCTAAGGGATGCAGATAGAATGAGAAATACCTGAAGTAAAAGGCTCAATATGACGAAGCCTCGAATGTTCCATGTCTTCCATAGATTCAAAATAAAGATAAATGCCATGTTTCTACTTTGTTGAAATTTTATGGCTCCTCTCTGGTATAATATCAATTACAACAAAATATATAGGATGTTAAGATGGTTCCTTACTTGTTTGTCATGAGATGGTATCTATTTAAAAACTTAAGAATGAATACAAGGAAGGTATCTCATATGTTAAGTGATAGAAGAAAAATATCTCCTCCATGACAAGATGAATAGACAAGGCATTTACGGGCAGCACAAATAGCGAACAGTGAAAACAGGAGGTGGGAGAAGAGAAAAATACATTCGCATCTCCCCTCTTTCAAGTTTGGCATCAAAGAATGGAAGAGAGACAACGTATTCTTCCAATAATGAATTAACTGGTTGTCTAACAGAAATCAACAAATCTAGTTGTCAATTGAACCAAGATACGTAGAATGGAATGGAGAGTGAAGCTACGCTTTTGGGAACAACCAAAGGGATGTTTGTTCAAGATGCACCAATTGCCCATGATGGGGTGTGCCTTCAGAGGTGCCTCTTGAAGAGGTATGAATGATTATCTCTAAGGGAAGTTAACAAATAACTTATGTAGATAACCATCACATCAATAGATAAAAACGAACTTCAAGAAGAAAAGAACGTTCTTCTCCTCTCCACAAAATGAACAACACACAAAAAGCTTCACATTACCATTTTGAGAAGACAATCAATATCAATGCTATGAAACAAGATTACTTTTTTTTTGTGATTGTATTCGGATCACATGAAGTCATAGATTCGTTTATTGTGCGTTGGTGATTCAACGTATATTTTGGTAATCGCTTTTGATGTGTATCAAAAGATTAGTTGTGTCTTTGGCCCACTTTTTTTCCAACAATAACAATAATAATATCAAATAAAAAAAGGAAAAAAAACTAAAGATAATAACAAGCGGGATATATGTCGCGTGCTTTAACACACCAAGATGCAAACTTAGCCTGACTTTGTGCAGACAAAAGTTAGTGTGGAAGTGCATGAAATTTAGGAGCCAAATACGTTTAACCTTTTTCGTCCTTTGTTTTGTTGCTGAAGAAGCCAGAATAATTGAGAAACCCCAAAAAGAGAATTTGATAAAATTTGAGAAGTAAGTTAGATTTGGTAAATATAAGATAACTCAAATAATCCGTTTGGTGTGTAACTCGAAGTATTGGCTACAATTAGGACGTGCTTAATCTAAGACATTTATTTACACCTCGCTCTTAAGAACATTGTGATCGGAATCAATATTAGGCTTTGTTTGTTTCACAAAAACAACTTTCAGGAAAATATTTTTGGATTTTCTAGTATTCGTTTCACATAAAATAAATTGGTCGGCAAAATATTTTCCATCAACAAAAAAAAAAAAAGGCTTCTAAAATAGAAGAATTTTTTTTTTTTTCCACTTTTTAGAAAGCAGAAAACATCTTCCATCCTCTTCCTTCCACTTTTAAACCAAGCACTTTTTTAACCAAACTCTTAGGCCCCGTTTGGCAACGTGCCAAATAGTGACCGATTCCCGATTTTTGTTCCCTGCATCCGTTTGAGACGAGAATCACGCTTGGTAAAATTTTTGTTCCTAGGAACAAATTTGTTCCCAATTAGTTTGGGAGTAGATTTGAGAATAAAAAAAAAGTTGATTCTGCGTCCGAGAATCAAAAAAGAATCAACACAATAAAACTCTTCTTCTTTCCTTCCGCCATCCGCAAATGTCACCCGCCGCCGTCCGCCGCCCCCGCCGCCCGCCGCCGGGTCGCGCCGGCCGCCAATCCGGCGAGCTCAGGAGGCTCGCCCGGCCCGGCGAGGCCCGCTTGTCCACGCGGCGAGGCGAGGCCCGCCTGGCCATCGGTCCCGGCCGATGGCTAGGCGGGCCTCGCCCGGCCCCGCGAGGCCCGCCTGTCCACCGGCGACGCTCGGCCTCGCCGGATCTGCAAGGCCGAGCCTCGCCGGCTACGGGCGAGGCTCGCCCCGCCGGCGAGGCTCGGCCCGACGAGGGCCAACCTGCCGAGGGCCGGCGACGCTCTAGTGAGGTTGCCGGCCCTCGTTGGCGCGGTCACAAGAAGAAGAAGAAAATAAGAGAAAAAGGAAAAAAAGAAAAGAAAAAAATGAAAAAAGGTAAAAAAGTAAAAAAAGTAGAAAAAATTATTTAAAAATTTAAAAAATAATTTGGAATAGAATCAATGGACACATTATCAAACACAATTCTATTCCAGAATCGAAATTTTAGACAATTATCAAACACGTTATTTTACTCGAATCGGTTTCAGGAATAGAATTAAAAATAATCATTTCTTGTCGAATCGGTTGAGAATAGAATTGTTACCAAACGCGCCCAGCTGGCCAAAGGCTCGAGCCTTGCTCAGCTCGTCAAATTTGGTGAGGCCCAAGCTCGTTGGCCTTGGGCTAGCTTAGCTTAGCCTTGCTAGATCAAGCAGAGGGGGAGCCTTGCCACAAGCCGGTGAGATCTTACTTAGTAGATACCCTCAACACAAGCCGGTAATGCTTGACCTCACTAGTATCTAGTGAGTAAGATCCTCACCACAAGCTGGTGAGGCTCTAGCTTGCCTATGGCCGTCATCAGCCATCGCTTTAGCCGGTGACCGATTAAGAAAAAGAAGAAAAAAAAAGAAAGAAAATATAAATAAAAATAATTAAAATCAATTTTAAAAAAATATAATAATTAAAAAATTATTGAAAACGAGTGTATGGAGAAAAATATTTTCCTTACCAAACAGCGGAAAATATTTTTCACTTCATTTCTAATCTGAATATCAAAAATATCATTATTTTCCTAAAAATTAATTTCCTCAAAAATATTTTTTAAAAATATCACATTTTTCGCAAAACAAACAGATTTTAGACAAATCTATCAATTGGCTTATCCATACTTTGTTTTTCGAGATTTACCAAACTATGCCGGAGTCGAACTGTATTGCCTTAGTGAACAAAGATATTTATGGGGAAATAATTCTACAGATCAAATAAATTAGTGAATTATATCAAAGTTGAAACGGCTAGTATATTTTGGTGAGTAACGTCAATTCGATTCAAAACGAGTTTAAGCTCGAGCATTGCTATGGTATTAACTGTGTCAAAAAGGGTGGATAAGACTTTAGACATGGACAACAAAACGTCATGATGATTTAGCATTGTCGAGATAATGTTACGCGTCTTGAAGGGTGGGGGATGGGTCTCGGCTTCTCTTCAATTTCAATTTGGGGTCCCGTCATACCAGTCTATCACAAATTGACAACTCAGAGTGGGTCCTCTCGCCGCTTGCTCTTCTTTGCCTACCGACGCTACACATGTCAGGCTCCGATCGGTTTGCAGATCTTCCATTTGGACACATTTTCCATATCGGTCCTATTGTTATTGTTTTTTTTTTTTTTTTTTTTTTGGGTGAAAGTAAGGTCCTATTATTATTGTTTCGATCCACCCAATTCATTATTCTCCTTTTTCCCATTCGTTTCAATGAGTGACACAATTAATCCATCAATTCTAACTCACTAAATTATGTGTTTTCATAATGTTAAATTTATTTAATGTAATCTTTGAAATTATACCGTCTCTAAACTTTTTATACATATTCAATTCAATCCCTAAACTCTATAAAAATGTTCAGAGATGATATTGCACATTGGATTAAAGTTAATGAATCATGTTAAATAAATGTAAAGTTCATGGATCATTATCTCACTATTGTCGACATTTAATTTTTATTCTAAGTGTTGATGAAGGTAAGAAAATCAAGATTAAGAATTTCGATCGTAATAGAACCTGTTCTCAAGCCAAAAACTGTTGTTTTTCATTTTCTTCTTAGCTAATCATTATAGGTAATTTATTATTCATTTTCATCAAAAACTCAAAAACTCAAATGGTTGATTTTAGAGTTAATATTTTGGTCAACCCTTTGACAAAAAATTAACCCTTAATCAAAATTTGACTTATTGCATAAAAAGATTTCTTTTGACTTTAATTTCACTTTAGCCACAAAAATTTTGAAAAAATTCAAAGTTTTGATCATGAAATCAACTTTTAGTGAAAAATCAACAAAAATATTGATTTTGGTCAATTTTTTTACCAAAAAATTGGAAAGTGTGAAAGCTTTCAAATCACCTTGTATTAGTTTTAATTTGACTTTAACGTCAAAAAATTTGCGAAAATCAATTAAGAATGCCATTTTCCAAACAGTTGATTTTAGAGTAAACTTTTTTTATCAACCTTTAACCAAAAGTTAATCCTTAGTCAAAATTTAACATTTTGCGTAAAAAATATTCCTTTTGACTTTAATTTCACTTTAGCCATAAAAATTTTGGGAAAAATTCATTTGATCACAAAATCAACATTTTAGTTAAAAGTCAACTAAAAATTGACTCTTAATCAAATCTTTGACCAAAACATTGAAAAACGTAAAAGCTTTCAAATCACTTTGTTTTAACTTTAATTTGACATAAGCACCACAAAATTTGCAAAAATCAATTAAGAACCCCTTTTTCCAATTATTTTGATTTTAGGTTTGAAATCGGCAAAAAAACAAAAAATACTTTCATCATTTGATCTAGGGATCATTATCCATTTACTCGTTCGACTAGTTTTGAGATTTGACATGTAGGACCACAAATTGTCATTTTTTTGCCAATAAGAGATTCAAATCGATTCTTCATGATTTGCATGCCAACACTTCCATCTTACTCATTTCCTTGAGTTAAATTCGAATCTAAGGTCAATCTTGGCAAATTCACTCAATAACTCGTCAATTTGATGGATTTAACTTACTTGAATTTGAGAAACCCAAGTTAATAAATTCTGATTGGTGCAATAATGAGGTTTAATTCAATAGATTGAGGTTCAATTTCAACATTTATCATTGAACCTAGTAAATGTCACACTTTCATTTTAATGTCAATTTGGATGCAATAGACTATCATGAACATGGGTAATTGAACTGACCGATGTCTCATTTTCTCAATTGAGTTCAATTTTTGACTCATTCGTGTTTTGAAGTAGGCAATTAAGAGAATTTGCTCGTTGTGTCCTTTGAGTGAGTAAAGATTCTTTTCAATTAGATCCCTAAAGGACTAAATTGCACAAAGAAGGACAAGAACCAGCCGGACCGGTCAAAGCAAATTTGGATTAGTTCGATTGATCCGATCGGCCTCCGACAAAGAGTAGTCGAATCGGCCACTTTCTGGCGGACCTCCAGTGACCAGCGACCATCATGAGGTGGTTTGTCATGTGGCCAACCCCTCTCCCCTCACAGTGCCTCTATTTCTTAAATTTACAAATTTGCCTTCAAACTTTGTAATATCACGAAAATGCCCATGATTAGTTGTCATCTTAAACAAACTTAAGGCCTAAGTAAAGGTTGTTAGGCGTGAGAGACTAATCCCAAGCCCTAGGATTGCTTCTTACATGGGACTATATATTGAAATTTCCCTCCAAAACTAGGGAGGAGGCCCCATTTTCAATTTGAACTCTTCCCTTCACTCTCTTTTTTCCGCCCTTTCTCTACTTCTCTCTCCCGCACGCGTCTCCTCTCTTGGCCTCACTCCTCGCCGCACCCAATCGCCGCTCGCCGAAGCTCCATCAGCAACATACCTGTCCATTTGACGTGCACCACTTCCCCTTGTGCCTCACTGTCGCCGCTCGTTGTCTGTAGCCATGCCGCCGCCGCCCGTTTGCCCACCCATTGCATGCGAGTCCTAGCATCGGCGATGACGCCGGTACTGCAGTCGGTAGATCCTTTAGCCCCAGTCGGTGGTCTGGCAGCGTTTGCAGCCGCATAGAGGCTTACAACCCCTCCCTCTGATCCTTCTTCGATCAATTGGTGATCAAATCTCGACGGATTGGCCTCTACTGGTCCTTGAATCGGCAGCTTCTTGCTCGGCATTCATCGGCTTGTTTAGCACCGCTCGTCTGTCTAGCGGTTGATCAGCGGGGGTCTTCGGTGACGTGAGGCGATTCTCATCCCCTCATAACCATCCTCGGCATCCCTCGAGACGGAGTATGATTTGATCAAGTCTCAATCAAGCTTGGTTTGTGAAAATCTCGAAAGGTAAACACCTAGAACTCGAATCTAATGAAGCAAGGTCGTGTTAAACGACTAGGGCTAAGATTCAAACTCTACGTGCTTTCATATGCTTAAGAATGATAGGTTGAATGTGATGCAATGAATGATGGATAATCCATGGATTGATTGTTTTTCACTTCTGGAAATTCGTAAGATTTCTAGACGAACTTTCTGTTATAGTGGATATGAGGTCCTAAACCTCGAGATCTTGAGTTGATGTGTTCTGGACAATTGATCTACGTTCAACAAGCTTCAATTTGATATATTATAGGCCCTTATCAGAGGTTGTTTACTAGCTCAAATCTACTCCGAAAGTTTGTGCACTGTTTTGGAAAGTTTATTTATGTCTTGTTGCCGTTGTGATTTTTGGACGTGCTTGCTGTTTGCCGATTTTTTACTGAATTTTTTGCTTAGATTCACATGCTGATGTCCACATGAAAGTTGTTCGAAATGTCCTGGTCTAAAACATACAAAATTTTCATAATTTTTTAGGTCGACTTGGTTAGGATAATCTTCAATAAATCGTCCTTGTTGCGATCTGTAATGCTTTTGACCTAATTGTTGTTTGTCATTAAACGAGCTAGTAAACGCGTTCAATTGCATTCAGCGTATCCTAGAATTTTGTAAAGAACATCTCAAGCTTCGAAACGGCATGTGGCATGCATCACTTGAGTATCATTTGATATGTTGAAACCCTTACCAAAGTGATTGCATCTGTTCTGCAATTTTGATCATGTACTGCTATGAATAGGTTAGTTGACCTATTTAGGTTCATGAATTTTTTTGATTTTTGTGCATTGATCTAGGACCAGGTGTCTCATCATATTTGCTCTCAACATCTAGCCCTAGGACATACCAAAAGTTTATGAAATTCTTGCATCATTTAAATAGGATAATAGCTCAAAAGTTGCAAGTCATGTTCTGCTTGTCGTGATCCGATCTAACCAGTTGTGTGACTGCCTTTAATTGAGCTAGAAAAAGAACTTAATTGGACTTGCCATCTTCTAAGAACTGATAAAGGATATCTTAAGCTTTCTAATGACACCTAGTTTGCAATTTTCCCATCATCTGCCGTGTTTTCCATTTTTTCAAATCTAAGTTTGAAATCTAGAATTTGCTTTGATCTGTAACGCTTGTTACGTTTTTGTGAGCTCATCTGTTTGCCAATTTTTTGAGATTTTCTATGTGCTGATTTTGAAATCGAGTCCTGATGGAGTTTGTTTACAACACTTAGGTTGATCACATGTTATAATTTGAGAATTTTTTAGCATCATTGGTAGGTCGAAATGTTACGCAATCCACGTTTTCCTGCTGCCCTGTTTTGCTTCTGATTGACCTATTTGTGTTTTGGGATTTTTACAAAATTATGTGTTAGGAATTTTGAGATGCTTCCTTCGTGAAAGTTGTTCCTTACATGTTGATCTATCTACCAAATGTGTGAATGCTATGTCACTGCGTGAGTGTGCTATGCCTGCGATGCATAAGATGGATTGGGATATGTGATGCCCAAGACCGATGGACCTTGGATGCCTGATGATGGCCTAGAGTGAATGTTGGAGGTGAATGCCTTGGCTAGCAAATCAAGAGGCCTCAAGTTGTAGTAGGGATGCTCGGGCTGGTGACCAACCCTGTAAGTCTTGACATTCAACTCAAGAGCCCAATGATGGCCCGGAGTGGAAGTTGGAAATGAATGCCTTGGCTAAAAATCAAGATGCTCCGGAGTAGGGATGCTTGCTTGTGGTATAGGAATTGGGATGCTGGTTTGTGAACCGGAAGTCACTGCTAGAGCTGCCTACTTGGACTGGTAGAGCAGTTGAAATGGGGTTGAACTCTAGTGACATTGTGCATGAAAAGTGTGAAGTGTGATGGATAGAGTTGACCAAGTGTCGGATTTTCCAACACGTGTTGATTAAGTATTAAAGAGTTTTAGAGAGCGTCGAAGAGTGTCGGACACAACATGAAGGCTCCTGCAAAATGTGAGTGTTTCTTAGACGAAAAGCATACCCTCACACTGTTGCATGTGGTAGCGTTTGCCAATCAGAGAACCAGAACTGAATCTCTCCTACACATGTACCCCAGAAACTATTTTATCAGGGTTGGTTTTCGATTTTTGACCCTCAGAATCTACTATATTGGCCTTAAACAAGTCTAGAACCGATCGGCTAGTTTCAGGGTCTACTCGGAAATTGGCTGAGGTTGGTTCTTCCTCGAAAAAGTACTTGGGATTAAGGGTAAGATTACTTAGTAGATTAAGTGTAAACTGGTTTGATTTTTGGTTCTTCCTGGAACCGATCTTACAGATTCCAGGTTCCCATGTACGACTGGCCCATTTAAAGCATGGAACTTGAAACCGAACCAGTCAAGGGCAATTCTCGATAGTACTCAAAACCGAACTAGTTAAGGCCAATTCTTGGGCTGAACTAGCCCGATTGCTCACCCCTAGCATGTTGCGCTATTACTAAATTTGATTGCTCGCGTAGCTTGAAGATGAAATGCAGGTCGAAACCTCACGTCTTCCAAAAGAAGCCAACAATTGTTTGGTATTGGAAATGCCATTATCAAGCGAAGACTGCATTTTCCAACGCTATAGACTTGGTAGTACACCGCTCAATTTGTACTACAATCACCATAATCTCGCTAATCACATTGTCTACACGGATTCTATGTTGTTTGCTTTTGCCTCCGTTTCTGGTCCAAGTTTACATATTGGGCACTACAATTAGAACACAGCAATCGAATGTGACCCTGCGAGTTCTTTGTGGCAATCTTGCTGTTCTTTCTCCAATCTCCAAACCACGTGCTAAGCCAAATATCCGAGGACAAACCATCCTCATTCGTCTGTTGCACAGTGCCTCAACTATTGAGCCACTATATCCCAGAGGGAGAATACTGATCGATTCCTCTTCAATTGGAACATGAGCAATTACCAAGCTAATGGCATGTTCTTCCAATGCAAAAGGTCTTCCATCTCCAATTGTGTTTGAATAGCTACAGTGCCTTCACCAATCTTGCAGGCCTTGCCGTGCTTGTGAAGCTGGCATGCATCCCTCGCGTCCCATGTCATACAGTTCACGGAAAGTTTGAGAGAATTCGTTTAAAGAAAAGTTGTTCTGTAGAAACAGGTTGTCTCTTTTGACCAGTCCAGAGACTCCACATTGACGGTTCGCCACTTTAGCCCAACATCCTCCGGAGCGTGTTTCCCCTCTTGAGTTTGAACTTGCATAGCAGGGTGGAGGACTGATTAAAAAACACTTAATTCTTAATGGAAAAGGGGGACATAATCACATTTTGAGGAAAAGGGAGATTCTTTCGTCCAGCTGTTAGTATATCCGTTGTATCATTAAAGAAGGAGGCCTTGTTTTTGGATTCTTAGACTCAGAGAACCGTCCCGAATATGTTTGGTCTTGACACTCCGCATCAAAGCCAGAATCATTGAAAAACCCCATTCTTGGTCACCTGGCACTTCCTTCTCGGAATTTGTCAAAGCAGCGCAAAAGCAAATACCACGGCCACGTGGAACTTCCTTCCAGTGCCCGTGGAATGCGGTCAACTAATCTCCTACGTCCTGTCGGCAATGCGGATGAGGAAAACATCAAGAAGAGGCTTAAAGCATCGATATTCGCGCGCACACTGGAAAACGTCTTCGAAGGGTTACTAATGCGATGCTGTTCCCTAAGAAGAAAATGATGCGCAAATCGACAATATCATGCTCTGTCTGTATAAACTGACTTGCAGGACTTAAAACAAGTCCGTGGTAAGCATGAATGCCCCTACCGCAATGGCTCTGTATTTGCACGAATAGAGCTTCAAAGAGGAATATTACGAAGTCAAAAATAAAGGGGAAGCCCTCTCTTGGACTATGGAAAACATTGCAATTAAAATGCCTAGTCAATGGAATTTGACAGATTTTTCACGGGTTCAACCCCCGAGCATTCTTAAGAAATACAGAATGCAAAAAGTACTGTGAAGAAGACCTTCATGAGGTGTTTTTAAAGAGAGATTGAGAGCGTAGCATAGCAACAATAAAAATTTTGTACTTTTGAGCTTCATATATGAGTACATCAAGGACCTCAAAGGAATTATTTGTCAGAAAAAAAAAAAGCACCGCCTCTCTTTCTGGAATTCTCCAGATTTCTCTCACTCTCTACTCCTCTAGACTTTTCTCTCTAGATAATTCTTCAGCCGCAATTGTTGACAAATGGGTCGACAAGTTGCAATAAAATAATAAGTAGGAAGAGATATTTGGTGCGGAGAGTCGGTGAATGTGCCAACTTTGGCTCCTATAAATAGGGGCTCTTGCCCCTTGAGTGTAAGTGTGTGTAGTGGTGTGGAGTGCGTGAGGTGTGTGGATGTGTGTGTAGGGGTCTTGAGAGTGTGTTGAGTAGAGTGTGCTGTATATGCATGTGAGCGTGAGAGGAATTGTGTAGAATTGTAGGAGTGTTGTGTGTGGTGTAAGGAAATATTGTAATAGTTAAATTTGTATTTCGTGAATTAGATTTGTACCACATTTCCACAAGATTCAACATTATTGACAGAGGTGGAACACCTATTAACTGGAAGGAGGAGGAAAGGTCTAGGTGGAGTACTGCGGATGCCTCATGTTTGAAACTATCTTAAGACACTTGCAAAAAGAATAGTTTCTCAGAAAACTTCTTTGGACTAGCAAGCAACCTGGTTTCTTGAGCTGGTTGCAGCCGATTGATTGGAAAGACATGAAGCTGTTGCACCATAACTTATAAATGTTCTTTGTTGCATAATACCCTTGAGTATTTGATGTTATTGGTGAAATAGCTAGTACGAGTACCTAGAGGGGGGGTGAATAGGTATACAAAATTTTCTCGAAGCTTGCACGATATTTAAACGATTAGAGGATTTGCAACGGTTAAAAATTCAATCGCAAGACCGAGTAAGGGAAAGAGAGAATTGAACGCTCGGTTTATAGTGGTTCGGCTTGATTCAAGCCTACGTCCACTCTTCAAGACCGACACCGATTGGCTGGATTCCACTATGATCAAAGAGATGTTACAGTGTTGATCTTCCTTGATTTCTAGGTGTAGAAGATCTACCACACTCATTCAAGGCGTCACAAAGTATAAACACTCTCTGTGTACAATTTCGCTCGTCTCGACTAACAATCAAGGATCTTCAGACTGGAATTTTTCTATCGATCACACACTTAAAACAGCTTAGACGTCTTCCTTTTATACTCCTTTATGCCATCATAGCCGTTGGCACTTACCAAAGGAATTCCTCCAATCTACCCGTTGGACGGAATCAATCAAGAAGATCATCCGAGCTATTTAAGGAATCGATGATAGCCCATCAATCCCGTTCGCCCATACAATCGGGATCTCGGTTTCCATGAATAGAATATTCCAAGATTATTTCGTCAACCATCGGATCTTCAATCGATCTTAGATAAGAATTAAAGAATCCGAAATGATTATCCAACCAAGAAATCTATTCCAGAGGATCGAATCCTTAACCATAAACCTCGGCTTAGGATTTCCTTCGACACCGGAGTAGAAAGACTGTCGTGAGAATAGACTTAAGTCTTGAGTCCCGAGTCTTAAGTCTTTGAGTCTTGAGTCTTGGGTCTTGAGTCTTGAGTCTTGGGTCTTGAGAGAACAAAGTCTTCGACTTTAAACCGACGGTCTCCGAACATCCAGACTTTAGATGAAAGAAACGTTTTGTCGCTTCAAAATATTCGGAAAGATTTCTCCAACAATCTCCCCTTTTGATGGTGACAAAACTTTCTTGAAGATTTGAACAACTTTGACCTGCAAAACATTTCTCAAGTAATATGGCTAACTCATAAAGATTAATAAACAACCAGACTCGCATCCACAGTAAAATTGGTTAGTCTTTCATGAGAAACACCATATAACAACACTTGAATAAATGCAACCAGTCAAGTTCAAAATCCGCAATCCACAAAGTCAATTCAGTCAAATTCACACCCAAATTCAAGTTCTCAAGTCATACTCAAAAATAAATAAACATAACCACAAAGGTCAAAGATTAAAAATGAAAGTTCAAATTGATTCTCCCCTTTTTGTCAGCATTGAAAAGGGCGAGAAAGGAGTCATGTCCGCTGGGAATGCGCACGATCCGGAAATCCCCAATGGACTCGGACTACTCCTTCAAGCTTCTTCAGGTCTTCTCGCGACGAGCTACCTCCTCTCCCTTGGCATTGGCTTGGAGTTGCCGAGCGAGGTCTTTGAATTTATCTCGCCATAGAGACCGAAGATTCTTGTCCAAAGATGCTTCAAAGCTTGGATTTCACAAACTCCGTAACATATATCCGGTTACGCATTTTTAAGAATATTCATGATACTACGAAGATCCGCAGAATCATCCGTCCGTGTACCGGCATTGGCTTTCTCGAGATGGTGTGTATGCACGATGGTGCTTCTGTTCGGTCCGGCAGATTTGGAATCGATGTATCACCTTCTTCGGGCAATTGAGAGACCCGAACTTTTCCTCGGGATCTTCCGGAGATTGTCTTAGATCTTCAGCAACATGAGGTGTAGACCTTTCTTGCACGCTTACTCCCCCGTCTCTAGGACATCGAGAGGGGAAGAATGATGATCATGCTCGGAATTTCCTTCTCTCCGATTTATCAGCAGACTGTTCTTTTTTTCTTCGTCTCCTTCTTCCTCAACTTCTTTCTCCTTCTTTCTCTGTTTTTCTTCTTCTTTGCTCTGCTGAAGTTCTGTCGAATGAGACACAGAACGTCTTGTTCTTGTCAGTGCTGGAATAGTGGGATCTTCATCATCTTCATCTTCATCCTCATCCTCCAGGATAAGAGTTCTTTTCCTCTTTTTCGAAGAGGCACCAATAGCCTCCTTTCCTTTCCTTTTTGAAGCATCGACTCGGAGATTTCACCTTGAATTTCTCCATTGCCTTAGAAAGTTCTTTCGACGCATCTTCATTAACATTTTCAACCCTACCACCATCTTGTCACACGGCCGAACACAAAAAGTATGTGGCAGTTCAATATTCAGATGTCTCAAGATCTTGGTCACTGCATCAGATAAGGCAATTGTCCTTTGTCTTTTGACACCGCTTTCCGTACATATGGAAAAGAATAGTGTGCGGGAGAGAAAATTTCCGTCCCGAGTTGATCGCATACATCAACTTTGCTTGTAAAAGACACGAAGTCTTTGACGTAGACTTTGGTCTAAGACAATTGATCACAATCTTATGAAGCACAATGTTGATGGCATTCATCCCGAATAGATGATTTTCTTATCAACGCCCCTATCTTTGACAAGATCCGAGTAGTACGAGCAGGTGAGACTTTGATTGGGAGATAGCGTCCCCTTTCAACTCCAATTATGTCCGCCAACATATTCACATCTACCACATAGACTTGGTCTCGGACATCGAATGAAATTCTATTCGCATCCAAAAGCTAAGATTTGAATAGAAGTAAGCGTCATTGATCATACCCGTCTCAGAGTCGAGCAAAAAGTCTCAAGTTGAAGCAAACTCAACTTCTCCCTTAAGTTCAAGTTGATGGAATCCAGAAGTCAAAGTCGACACTTCTAGGGTTGATTACCCCTCTTTTCAACAACGAAATACATTTTTCTTGATCCTTGGATTTAAACAAATCCATCCGATTTCCTTTCACCTTTGCAGCCACACCCATTCTAGGTTTAAATTCAAGGAACATTTTGTCATCATCGTTCCGTCAATTAGATTCCGTCCCGGCATACGAGGATCACTAGGAATGTTCGCAAGAGCCTCCTCTCGCTCTTCCTTTCGGAGCAATTCCCAACTCTTCCATTTTCCGCGAGAAAAGATACTCATTCCCATAATTTTTGTCCTTAAGAAAGTCATCTATATACTTTAATGAAGAACCGGTGCTTTTCAACGCACGATAAAGCTTATAGATAACGAGGGTTTTTGGACTCTTACTGGGTCGGCATCCTCGATAATGTCTTCTTCTAGATTTTGACTTGCACCTTGTGGGTCAGAGATGCTGAATGACGTGGAGGAGAGCAAATCGGACTTTGTCGCCGACTTGGTGAGTCTTCTTCCTCGCAAGATCGAAGTGAGTCGGTCCCTTCTCCATTCTTTGTGGTCCCCCGTTTGCGATTCTTGATGATTTCCTCGAAGACGACATCTTTCTTTGTCTATTGGAGGATTTCTTCACTTGCTTTTCCCAAGAAAAATGACCACTTTCTCGACGATGAACAGAGAGTAAAACAAAGATCGGGAGGAGAGTGTCTTTTAGGGTTTTGAAAATTGGGGGTAGAATGACGTGTATTTATATGTGCCTCGGATTTGAAAATAGAATTTTAAACGGTACAAGGAAAGTGTACGAACACTCCTTTTTCAAAATCAATAACCGCCAAAAATAACTTCCTCTAAAAAGACAAGTTTTCAAATTCACACGAATTATATCCGAATAATAGAACGTACCTTTTCGAGATAAAATAAGCGAGAATTCGTACCTTTTAGATAAAATATCGACTTACGTCTTAAGCGATGAATGATTGAGTCTCGGGATTTAAAGTCTAAGAGATCGAGTCTTAGAGTTGGTGAGTCTCTAGACTTTAACTTCTTCAAGCTTCAAAATGTTGAGTCTTGAGTGGATGAAGTCGAATTGATTCTTCTCCAAAGGCTTTGTGAATATGTCCGCTAGTTGACTTTTTGAATCAACAAATTGAATTGAGATTTCTCCATTTTGAATATGATCTCTAATGAAGTGATGACGAATCTCAATATGCTTTGCTCTAGAATGAAGGATTGGATTTTTGGTGAGATTGATCGCGCTTGTGTTGTCACATCCGATTTCATTGCATGAGTCTTCAATGCCAAAGTCTTGTAGCTGTTGTTTTATCCATAGAATTTGCGAACAGCAGCTTCCAAGAGCTACATACTCGCTTCCGTTGTTGAGAGAGCTACGGTGCTTTGCTTCCTTGAAAACCAAGACACTTTGTCCTATTTCCAAGCAAGTTGACAAGTTCCGTAAGTGCTCTTTCTATCGACTCGCAACCGGCCGATCTCGCATCTCGAGTATCCTAGAAGATTAAAGTCTCCCCTCTTTGGATACCAAAGACCGATGCTTGAAGATGAAGCAACGTATTTGATAATACGTTTCACGGCAATGAGATGTGATTCTCTAGGATCCGATTGAAACCTAGCACAGATACAAACACTAAACAAAATATCAGGTCTAGAAGCGTAAGATAAAGAAGTGAACCGATCATGCTCCCTGTACAGCTTTTGATCTACTTTCTTCCCTTCTTCATCCTTGTCTATCTTCGAGAACATGACATTGGTATGTCGGTCTTCTTGCACTTTTCCAATCCAAACCTTTGACAAGATCATTCGCATATTTTTCTTGATGAATGAAAGTTCCTTCATTCATTTGTTTCACTTGAAGTCCAAGAAAGAATGTTAATTCTCCCATCATACTCATTTCAAATTCATCCCGCATAGACTTAGAAAATTTCTTGCAAAGACTTTCATTAGAGGATCCAAAAATAATGTCATCAACATATATTTGGACAAGTAAGAAGTTTTTGTTTTCCTTTTTGATAAATAAGGTAGTATCTACTTTACCTTTGACAAAACCATTTTGTAATAAAAACTTACTTAGTCCGTAGGTACCAAGCTCGAGGTGCTTGCTTTAGACCGTACAGAGCCTTTTTCGTCTAAAGGCGAGTCTGGCTTCTTTGGGTCTTCAAATCCAGGCGGTTGTTCCACATAAACTTCCTCATGAATAAATCCATTTAGGAAAGCACTTTTGACATCCATTTGGAATAACCTGAAATTTTTGTAACAAGCAAACGCAAGTAATAGTCGAATAGCTTCTAACCTTGCAACGGTGCGTAGGTCTCGTCATAGTCTATTCCTTCTTCTTGCGTATAGCCTTTGGCCACGAGTCTTGCTTTGTTTCGTACGACTTTTCCTTTTCGTCCATCTTGTTCCGAAAACCCATTTGGTTCCAATAACAAGTTTACCTTTTGGTTTAGATGTCAATTCCCAGACATCATTGATGTTGAATTGTCTCGAGCTCTTCTTGCATAGCTTCGATCCAGCTTTCATCGGATAAAGCTTTTCTATGCTTTTTGGTTCAATTTCGAGATGAGAGCCACAGCACTAGATTCTTCATGCCTTTTTGATCGGTACGAATTCCTTCATTAAGTTCGCCAATAATAAGATCTTTGGGATGACCGGATTTGTGCTTCCAGTTACTAGTTGATTTGTCGGGTTGATGATCTCTTTCTTTACTTGATTCTCCATGAGCGTCTTGATGATGGATTTCCCGGACTCGAGATGGTTTTTGAGATGTAGACATTTGAAGGTCTAGAGCGGGTTCGGTCTCTTCATACCGAGTCTTGCTTGGATTCGTCTTGCACCGAGTCTTGGAATTTGACATTCATTGATTCTTCCACAACCGGCTTTTCTTGTTGTAGACTCGTAGGCTTTGCTTGATGTAGAATATCCAAGGAAGATACCTTCATCTCGATCTTTCTTCGAACTTACCCACTCGATCATTTGCATTTTTCAAAATAAAGCATTTGCAACCAAATACATGAAAGTATGAAACAATAGGCTTCTTACCTTTGAACAATTCATAGGGGTTTCTCAAGAATAGGTCTTAGAAAGACTCTATTTATAATATAGCAAGCAAGCTTGAAACAACTTCACCCAAAATCGAGGAGAAATTTTACTTTCAATTAAAAGTGTTCTAGCCATTTCTTGAAGAGATCTATTCTTTCTTTCCACAACTCCATTTTGCTCGAGTATACGGAGAGGAAAACATGTGATTAACACCAGATTTATCACAGTAATCTCGTAAAATCTTGATTTTCAAATTCACTTCCATGATCAGTTCTTATACTTGAGATAGCACATCCTTTTTCAATTTGAACCTTTTTAGCAAACTTTTCAAAGTACGAAAAGGTTTCAGATTTATTTGCAAGAAAATATACCTGTGTAAAACGAGAGTAATCGTCTACAATTACTAGACAATATTTCTTACCTCCAATGCTCGGGTTCTTGTAGGTCCGAAGAGATCCATATGAAGCAACCGCAATGCATGATTAGTTGATACATGATTTATTTGCTTAAAAGAATTTCTTACCTGCTTTCCCGTAATGCATGGAGTGCATAAGTCGACTTTTGGTAAGGCAATTTAGGTAGACCTCAAACAAGCTGCTTTGAAGAGATTTTGGCTAATTGCTTCTTGTTGATATGGCCAAGTTTTCGTGCCATAAAACTGCTTCATCTTGAATTGAGATTAAGCATTGTTCTTCATTTAGCTTTACATCAAGGAGGTAAATGTTTCCATGCCTTCGACCCATGAAAGATCGAGTCGAATCTTTGCTAATTCCGAACATATGCCTTCTTGAAAAGAGATCTTGTAACCAGTATCACACAGTTGGCTAATACCGAGTAGATTGTAGTTGAGTCCTTCCACTAGAGAGACATTGCTTATTGTGAGATTTCCAATTTTCACAGTTCCGTATCCCACAATACTTCCTTTGCTATTTCCTCCGAATGAAACTTTTCCACCATTTACTTGAATAAGCTTTATGAAACAATTTGTGTCTCCGTCATGTGTCTTGAGCATCCACCGTCAAGATACCACTTTACCTTCTTTTTGACAGAGACCCGCATTCAAAAGAGAGTCTCAAGCTTTCTTTGGTACCCAAATTTTCTTGGGTCCTTTGGTGTTAGTAGGATGAGCATTATTGGGCCATACTCTTTTAACAGCCTCCAAACCATAGGACACTCTTTTTCAAAATGATCCCGACAATTACACTTGGAACACCTTAAAGCATTTCGTCCTACTGTGCTTTACAAAAATTCTTTTAAAATGATTTTTATAAGCCTCTCTCGATGGTCTTTTCTTAATTCTTTCTTTTACTTTCGGAAAATCAATCAAAGGGATTGTTTCAGCTGTCATACCTAGACTCGACTTATTGAAGTAAGGTCTTTGGATTGAAAGAACTTTTTCAAGTTTTTCAGACCCTATTGAAAATTTCTTTGAAATATTTGATAAATCAGTTTTTAAGAAAGCATTTTCTTTCGAAAGATTGTCTTTACTCTCTTTAAGAGTAGAAACATTCAAGTCTAAATTTTTACCTTTTCTTCTAAAATGTTTTCCTTTTGTTTTAAAACTGAGTTTTCCTTTTAAGTTCGGAAATCTTTTTAAGAGAAGTCTTAAGACCGAAACATAACTCATCAATATATTTAGAGACTTTGACAGGATTTTATAATCACTTACCTCAAATTCACCGTCCGAGTCCGATCCAGTCCGAGTCCGATTGTGCCATCGACACAAGGTTGGCATATTCCTCATCACTCTCTTCACATTCTCGTATCGCTGTGTCTCGGCTTTGAGAGCTTTTCGAGACTTCTCACCTTTTCCTCTTTTCTTTTCGTAAGAGGACAGTTGGGTCTCGATGTGTCCCTTCTTTTTACATTCGAAGCAAATTACATCTTTGTTTGGTTCCACATCATCACCGTACTTGGTCCGCTGTCTCGAAAACTCGTTTCTTTGGAATGAACCTTCCGCCTTTTCTATTCAGTTTTCTGAATCTTCTTATCATGAGGGCGAGCTCCTCATCATCCATATTATCTTCGAATCTGCATCATCGAATCATCATTTGATTTTAGTGCAATAGATTTCTTACCTCTTGGATCTTCGTCTTCATTAATTCGTTCCACTTCGTAAGATCAAGAGTTCCAATCGCCCGTCTACGATAATGGCATGATTCTTTGCGTCTCTCTTATTGAAGTCTTTATATGATTCCAATCCTTGGAGAGTCCACGCGAAGCTTGTTCACCTTCATAGGATCAGAAATTTTTTGTCCTTGGTTCTCAAGACCATTGACAATATCTCGTAAAACGACTAAACATGTCGGCTTATAGATTCTCCCGATTTCATTTTGAAGGATTCATATTGACCAAGAAGAATATTAATTCTGGTCTCCTTCACTCGATCCGTCCCTTCATAAGTGATATGTAACCGTCCCAGACTTCTTTTGCCGTAACACAAGAAGATATTCTGTTATATTCAGTTGGTGATAAAGCACAATATAAAGAATAAATCGCTTTCGCATCGAGTGCTTGTCTCTTGTTTAATTCTTCTTGAGACATTCCGCTGGCTTCAACAGTTTCTTTCCCTCTTTCGGGAGATTGATGCAAGAAGCAGAGTGATTCCTCTTTCCACAACGTCCCATTCCGTAGGATCCTTTGATCGTAGGAAAGCTTTCATCTTGTTTTTCCAGATGTTGTAATCCTTTCCATCGAAGTAGGGAGGTCTGGTATTGCTTTGCCCCTCCATCAGCCCCGGTGCTAGCATACTAGCCATGGATCTTTTACTCGAAGTAAGACACTTCAAACAGAGTGAGAACACGAGCTCGATACCAATTGAAATAGCTAGTACGAGTACCTAGAGGGGGTGAATAGGTATACAAAATTTTCTCGAAGCTTGCACGATATTTAAACGATTAGAGGATTTGCAACAGTTAAAAATTCAATCGCAAGACCGAGTAAGGGAAAGAGAGAATTGAACGCTCGGTTTATAGTGGTTCGGCTTGATTCAAGCCTACGTCCACTCTTCAAGACCGATGCCGATTGGCTGGATTCCACTATGATCAAAGAGATGTTACAGTGTTGATCTTCCTTGATTTCTAGGTGTAGAAGATCTACCACACTCATTCAAGGCGTCACAAAGTATAAACACTCTCGTGTACAATTTCGCTCGCCCGACTAACAATCAAGGATCTTCGTACTGGAATTTTTCTATCGATCACACACTTAAAACAGCTAGACGTCTTCCTTTTATACTCCTTTATGCCATCATAGCCGTTGGCACTTACCAAAGGAATTCCTCCAATCTACCCGTTGGACGGAATCAATCAAGAAGATCATCCGAGCTATTTAAGGAATTCGATGATAGCCCATCAACTCGTTCGCCCATACAATCGGGATCTCGGTTTCCATGAATAGAATATTCCAAGATTATTTCGTCAACCATCGGATCTTCAATCGATCTTAGATAAGAATTAAAGAATCCGAAATGATTATCCAACCAAGAAATCTATTCCAGAGGATCGAATCCTTAACCATAAACCTCGGCTTAGGATTTCCTTCGACACCGGAGTAGAAAGATGTCGGTGAGAATAGACTTAAGTCTTGAGTCCGAGTCTTAAGTCTTTGAGTCTTGAGTCTTGGGTCTTGAGTCTTGAGTCTTGGGTCTTGAGAGAACAAAGTCTTCGACTTTAAACCGACGGTCTCCGAACATCCAGACTTTAGACCGAAAGAAACGTTTTGTCGCCTTCAAAATATTCTCGAAAGATTTCTCCAACAATTGGACGTGGCAATTCTCTCGTCACCCATAAGAGAAAGGCTGATGGCACCGATGAACCGGGAAAGAACCCATAAAATCTATTCAACTCAGCCAGACACGGCATCGAAGGAGACATTCAGTCTCCGAAAAACCGAGAAAAGGGAAACCGAATCACGCACATCAGCCCGATTCTTAAACTAGCGTAACGTGAAATAAAACAAAGGGAAAGAATGAAGATAATGCGACCGTTAGTTCTGCAACTCAATACTATGTATTCCCCTTGTAATACTTAACCAATTCTTGGTATAACATAGCACCTCACTCCGAGCATGGGAAAATAAAAATAAGTTTGTCGAAGTAATCAATTTGGCCTGCTTTTTGCATCCAGAAACCTCAAAGTAAACTTTTCCTCATTCCACCTTTTTCATTCATGCACCCCATAAAATTCTAACCCCAACCCCACAACCCCCTCGGGGCCACACACAAGACAAGAGAACTTACACAGGTTGCATAAAAAGTTTCGGTCCCTTGATTTTATTTTAAGTTATTGAGAGAAAACAAACCAATATTATCTTAATTTACCTCAAGCATAGTTGAATTCATCGGGAATAATCCCGATGCTCCCATTAACCACTATATATTTTTCCCCGTGGAGAAAGCATTACTCAAGCGCCGAGTCCATTGTAAATATTTTAAAAAAAATTAAAAAAATCATATCCTATAAGGGCATCAAATGTTGTACCTATAAAAAAGAAAACAATCGAGAGCACTTAAGAGGAAGAAAACTATAGAATAGCTGCAATATAATGGTGCTGAAGTTAGGAAGCCTGTGTGAGAGAAACAATAAGAAACCTTTATGTATAAGCTCAATACATACCGGAGTTTCGTAGATGAAGCTACTGAAGCACTCGATGTAAAATACATCATGCGGACGGCTGCTAAACCAGAACCAGCCATCCGCATCCATTGACGATATTTAAGAAAATGTTAAAGGCAGGCGAGGACACTGTGCCCATTTGAAGAAAGTAGCAACCATAATACTAACTCAATTAAAAATCCAAGATAGAACAGAGTGCAGAGTATATGCTCACCATGAAATGGGTACCCTATTCGATAGAGAGCACTTAAGAGGAAGAAAAGTGTGATCGACTAGTGACTTACCTTCCACAAATCACCCGAAGCACCCTCGGACTGGACTTTACTCAATGTTAAGAACAAAGTGATACCCGAAATATAAATAGAGCATTGACACAAAAAGGTATAGATCCCACAATACCGAAAACAAGCTTAGTCTTGGACCCAAGCAAGGCTATACCCAAAATATGCAAACAAAATGGGTGCATTCAACACACGTGGAATGCTCCAAAATATCGAAGATACAACTCAAACCACTATTTCATAGGGCGAAAACGAGGTTTAGTTTTACGAGTTTTTTAAGAACTATTCTTATCTTACTAATCAGCATTTGATAGATTATCTAACTCTGAATAATTTTACTTATTAATGCCAAACAAGGACAAGCGTATGCTGGTGGAATTAGTCAAAGTAACCCATAAAAAGAGTAGGGGTGAGTGGTTCCCGGTTCCTTACAGTTCCGCTTGGAACTTGGAACCTCACCCTGTACACAGGTTCTTCATTTTTTGGAACCCGGAACTTACGATTAAAATCAAGAACCGGAACCTACCCCCCCACAGTTCCGTGGTTGGTTCCAGTTCCAACAGTTCTTTTTTTTTTTTTTTTTTTTTTTTTTTTTTTTTTTCATTTTCAGATTTGAACTATAACAAGGAAAGAAAGAGACAAACCAAAGCTTCTATGTCCATAAAAGAACATTAGACTATTAATTCAAAACCAAACAGCATTTTGTTGAGATTCAAAGGTAACATAGCTTTCAAAGAATGCATTGGTGTGATGAATGTGTAGTGACACGTATTAGACTCATCCAAACTAACTAATAAGTAAACAAGTCGCGTATATGCACATAATCACATATGATGGCCATTGGCCTGTTCACCAAAAGAGCAATTTGTAGCGTTGTCCATCTTGACCAACGAGATGCACATAACGTAAAACCAAAGACAAAAAAAAAAGAAAAAGAACCTCAATAAATTGCCACATAACAAGCAAATCCAAAGTTTAGGCCTCAAAAGCAACCATGGAAGATGAGTGAAATTACAAACAAACAGACAAATTGGACAGCCATGAAAAAAATTCTTACCATCTCTTTTGTGAAAATCACCACCCTGCAAAAAGCAAAGAAAAAGAAAAATAACAAAAAATTAATGAAAAATCCAATGGTGAGAAAGATAATATTCAAAGAAATGTACGTGAAATGTTAACCAAAGAAAAGATCAAAGGGTGGACAACATGGTAAGTACAACCTTAAAACTATATCATAAGAAAAGGTCGTGAGCATCAACCCCGTATGCTCCAAAGATAAAGAAAGGTAACTAACCAAAAGAACCTATTTAGCCTTACACAACCATAAAGGCCAAACTTTCTCTAGAACAAAGCTCTTACATGAACAAACAAACATACCTGAGCCATAGAGCCTCTAATGATCCGATGGAAAAATGACCCCTTCAAGTGTAGTGGCCTCCCTATCTTCTGGCCAATTCCTTCTCTCCGGTATAGAGTGCTCAGAAGTTTTATGCCGTCTTTGGAGCAACTTCGGGAAAAAGTTGTTGAACCGGATTCACAAGAAAGCCAATCAACAGATAAGGATTGTGAAGAATATGCAGCAAATTTCAAAAGAAATGCAATAACTGAGGGCATACAGATGTTAAAAAAGTTTAAGATTCACATTCACAAATGAGTACCTCAAAAACCATTCTTTCAAAGGGTCCCCATCAATGGAGACATCCATAAAAACCAAAAGATCCTTCTTCTTCATCATCTACTCCGACTCTAAAACAGCTCACAATCAAGGACCTGATGGAATAATAAAAAGCTAGTGACATTTCATACGAGAAAAGAGAACAGAAGACATGCCATTATCCTCTCAAGGGTTCGATACATTTATTGTACCAAAATCTTTTAGGTAAATAATGTGACTCAAACGCTTTTGTGTAACCAAACTGCATGCGAGATATCAATCAAACATATCGTGTGAAGGACAAAAAATAACAGCATAAAAATAAAAAAGATGTGCACAGCATTGTTAATTAAGTCAGCTACCAATTCTTAAGTAGTTATGGCTCGATTACAGGATATAACATAAGCAACAAGGGCCCCTTCCCTAAAAAATGAAAATTCAGTACAAGACGAGCAAATCCGCTTGCTCATGACTTAAAAACACATCCCATCCTTTGATTTAAGGAAGGGGCAAGGGATCAATAGCTCACCTCGTAGATGTGCTTCATCAAAAAACAAGTATAATCAGATCGCATAAGTATTACAAATCCCATCAGATCTACTTGACACGAACTAGACAAGTTATGCCTCATCACAAAACAAAAATCACAGAGCAAAATGCAAATGGTGACCGCCAACCTAAAAAACCCAACTCAAGTGCCCGTGAATCATAATCTCTAGGTTAAACCATCCAAATTAGCTTATCCTTACAAGCATATCGAGACAAAGACTTGGGAGGAGTGTCGTCGACCGGTGAGCAGCGTCAAGGGCCAATTGGGCCGGTGGTGTTGGGGCGGGCTGGCCGAGCGGCGTCGGGGGAATAGCGTCGAGGGCGACCGAGCAAGCAGAGTTGGGGGCGGCTGCGCGAGTGGCGAGCGGCCTCCACCGAGGGGACGAGTGGCGTCCACTGGCGGCGTAGACGGCGAGCGGCTAAGTAGCGAGGCAAGAGAGGGGTGACGGCGTCGAGGGAGCAGGAGGCAAGGGTGAGACGAGTGCGGGGCGACTGGCGTCTGGCGGCATCCGGCGTCGGCGACGGGCAGAGGCAGAGAACGGGAAGGTCCGGTTCGGTTCTCCGATTCCCGATTCTACCCGGAACCGTGGTCATCCTTTGCAAGAGGAAGGAAGGAAGGAAGGAAGAAGAAGAAGAAGAAGAAGAAGAAGAAGAGGAGAAGAATGGGGGTTTCGGCCGAGAGAGGGGGAAAGAGAAGAGAGAGAGAGAGAAGAAAAGTAGGGGTAGGGGGCAGGAAGTGACGTGAGGAGTAAAAAAGAAGAGAAAAGAAAGAGAGAGAAAAAAAGAAAGGGGAAGGAGGGAAAATCGAGGGGGAAATCACGTGGGGGAAGGGGGAAGGAGAGGTTTAGGGTTTTTTATTTTGAATTTGGCCGGTTCCGGTTCCAGTTCTAGGAACCGGAATCGGAACCGAGAACCGCCGGTTCCCAGAAAAAAGGAACCGGGAACCGGAACCGGCCTCTTTGGAACCGGGAACCGAACCGGACCCTCCTCCGGTTCGGTTCCGGTTCCCGGTTCTACCCGGAACCACGCTCACCCCTAAAAAAGAGTAGGAGTTAAAATAGTTAGGCTATCATAATCATAAAAATATGTCCTCACAAGATATGACTCCTTGATTACGACAGATGTGTCTACCATGAAGAAAGGTTAGATTAGTGTCATATCCCACGTTCTTTTATTCTCTTTGACTTCAATTTCTATCAAGCAATAAATACGAGATGAATAGATAGCGCAATGTTTACGTATAGTAGAAGCTGTAATGTCCTGTAGCTTCTTCTAATAGCAAATGTCTGCTTTAAATTTTCTAATTTAGAGCATTAAAACAACGTTTATGGGGGAAACTTACTGGTAGAAGATTAAGCATGGTTTCTTGTTATTCTAACTATTTGATGACTAATCATTACCCTAATGCTGAAGCAGGAGATTAAGAGCAACATTCTAATATTGACCTTACATCAAGGCTTCTTTAATTGCCTGTGGCAACCTATCACTTACCATCAACATGAGCAAATGCCCTATTTTACTTTATACAAAATGATCTAGCAACGGTTCATATCAGAGGAGAAGCGGGAGATAGGTAATGTGAAAAGTGCATGAAAGTCATACATGTATGATTAGCCGATCCTCTAAATAAGATTGAAGTCAAGAACTAGTGTTTGGGTAATAGGAGACAGGTTGTTTTACACGTTTTAAAAGGTTTCACAGATCAGTTTCATCAATTAGCGAGAACATGGAGGCATGATGTAATTTTTTCACCATTGTCTTCTCTTACTATATCTTCAAAATCTAGAAGTGATCAAGACACAATGACCATATAAAAGCTAAATACCATGATCTCTCTCTCTCTCTCTCTCTATGGATGTTCAGATTTCTTAGATCACTCAACTAATTAGTATTTGTTACCACAATACCTTTATTTTACATACATTGGGTAATTAGATGAGACGTGGGTATGTATATTACATTGGTGTGGTGATTAAAACTCAAATCTTAAATGAGAAAGATGAGCATGTCTATTTCATCAAAAGCTTTTGCCATAGCAGATTGATCACAAGCAAGTTTAGGCTACTGTTAGACTAAGCCAACCTAAAAGATCATACCCAAGTGCTTTCTCGAGCCGATGTTCAATTTCAGGCCAAAACATGAGGCTCAGTTTAAGTGTTAGGATTCACTGCACAATCACAAAGAAAAATACAGTAAAACTGAGAAAAAGAATTTTAAACGCAAGGTTTTATCTTGGTTCACCTTAAATTAGGACTATGTCCAACTGAAGTTTCCACTATAATTAGCATCTCGTACCTCTCGGTTACATTTATAAATTACAAGAGAAAAAATAATGTGTGTGTGTGGAAGTGTAAATGGTATTGTTCACCGACTCTCTCTAGGGGGCCAACCCGGGTACTGTTCATCGTTTCTGGGGTTCGCTTGGCCCAAAAGTTACAGGCTCCATTTGCTCCAATTTTTGGAGGGATTCCTCCTAACCCACCGACCTTGCTCCTCACTGAATGGATCGGCTTGAATCTTTTGCTTGGCGGAGAACTAGCTCACCCTTCTAAGTGCAGTTTGCTAAATTGCGAGAGGCGGCTGTTACGAGCCTAATCGTGCGACTCCTGGTGGGAAGCTTCGACCTAAAGGTGGAGATAGGGGTCGACATCCACCCTCTTCCCTGTTGGATGGTCTGGTATGGAGTCCTCCCTCTTGGCTGAACCACAGTAGACAGAGAAGCTTTTTTGGCTTGCGGGTGTTATGGCGTCCTCATCGTTTGAGAAGGCCGATGTCTTTGGTAGCGAGAAGGGCCTTAGCTCCTCTCCTCTCAATGTTGTAGACTAGTTGAATAGGAAGACTCAAGTTCCCCGATCAAGGGGAGTGCACCAAAGGGTGTGAGAGCCGAGGGGGGTCACTCCTCTAAACCTCCTCGGGCTGATAGGTTAAGGGGTAGGATTCGGTTAAGGGCCCTTTCCAATCGGGCCCCAAGCAAGCTTGATCGGTCCTCCAAGCCACCCCAACCCCGATCATGGGCCAATGTTGCTCGATTGCAGCAAAGGGCTTTGAGCTCTCTTATGTTCAGCCGACTCTTATGAATGAGAAATCGATTGTCAATTTGACAAAAGAGGTCCTCCAAGCAACGATCCTAAATGGAATGAATTCCTAGTTGGATTCTTTATTGGGAAAAGGCTCCCATTTTAGCTTATAGAGGATACCTTAAAGAGGACTTGGGGTCCAAGGCTGATTGATGTATTAGCTAACGATCAAGGTTTCTATTATTTTCATATTTCGGACCCATTGGTTTGTAGGAAAATATTGGAGGAGGGTTCTCTCACTGTTGCTAGAGTTCCACTTTTCTTGGAACAATGGAAGCCATTAATGGAGCTGAAGAAGAACAAATAGTCCGATGTCCCGGTTTGGGTAAGGCTCAAGAACTTGCCCCTTGATCTTTGGTCCGCACCAGCGATTGGTACTATTGCTAGCTCTATAGGGAAACCCCTTTTTGTGGATCAATGCACAGGGGAGAAGAGGATGATCTTATTTGCTCGTGTATGTGTTGAGATTAAAGCAAACCATCCTAGGGTCTCTTCGGTGGAAGTAAATGTTGATGGTGTTCCTAAGGTCATTGCAATTGAATATGAGTAGAAGCCTGTGGAGTGCCAAAAGTGTGGAATTTTTGGGCAAAGTGTGCTGCACTTGCCCTTGCTCAATTCCCTTCGTCCCCGATGAATTATCACTGTGCCCCTCTGGCCTTGGAGATGGCACGACCTTTCTCCTCTGACTTGGCAAATACAGGGTGCCCTTGACCAGGGATGAAAAAAAGGTTAAAAGCAAGAAGAAGAAGACTGCACCTCCGCCTCTTGATACATCCTCCGCCCCGGATGATGATGGGAGGTCCTTGAAGCTTGTTGAGAAATATTGTGAGTAATAAGGGTAAAATGGTAACTTAGTTATGAGTAGGGTTAAGCGCATATATATATATATATATATATATATATATATATATATATATATATATATATATTTGTAACTCTTTTTCATTTTGATTATCAGAAAACAATTATCCTTCACATGATATTAGAGCCACATTTAAAAAAAATAAAAATAAAAACCCTAGCCGCCAGATTACCGAAGACCACTGTTCGTCACCGGAAAAGGGCCACGCCTCCGGCCGGCAACCTATGATGTTGATCGGTGATCCCAGCTGTCATCGTTTGAGTCCCGCCTGGGAACACATTGATTAGCCTTGTGGTTGCTGCTCGTTTCCCCATCATTGCAAATCCTTTTGTCAAACCTTGCCGATCGTTTCTTCATATGAGAGTCCTCCGACGAAAATCTTAGAAGACGACATGCATCTTGTGGTATGGCCATGATGATGACCTTTGTGAACGGCTTCCCCTACTAAAACCCTATTTTGATTTTGCCGCCTCGCGTGGCTCGTGTGAAGAGAATCGAGGCCCTATCCGTGCGCGTGAAGATCTACGGAGTATTGATCGGATTGGGCTGAGTTTTTAAGAAGAAGCGGGCGCTTAATATATCGTCCTCGATTGTTGTCGCGGAGATCGACGTTTCTATGTTTGTCAAGCTTGACGCTTCGACTTGAGGATTCGTGCGGAGGGCATCGATTCCAGGCGCTGCCCACATCAATTTCCTCCACAAGGAGCGTGTGACTAAAGGAATTGAGTTCGTCATCTGCTGCTGCTTTGGATATATATTCTTTTTAAGTTCAAGTTTGTGATGTGAGGAGTTATTAAGTGGGTCCGGTGTCGTGGTTTCTATGGTCATGATGGTGATGTTATGATTTCACCCGATAAGGACAAGGCGCTGCACCCAAAACTTGCAAGCATCAAATTGGTCTTATGAGAATTGAAGGCCCCCACAATCTTGGTCCGCCATTCTCGGTACAGGTCAGATGCATACTCGTCAAGTTGCTGAAAAGCTATCTGTCTGATTCGTTACAATCCTTGGAAGCTATAATTGGCTTTGTAGTGTAAATTTCTCCTTTGCTTTATTGAGGTTTAGATGCGTAGGGACTTGGGTATATTGTGTGAAAGCTAGATATCCTAACCGCTGAACATGATGGGATTTTTCTGATGGTGGATGGTAACTTACTTTATTATGTGTACTGCACAAAATTTTAGAAGTGGCCATTGTGGATGATAGATTTGCTAGTGATTACAGAGGATAGAGTTGTTGTTCCGCACTTGGAAGTTATTTGCATTGATAAGTATACTGGTGCTTTGGTGATTTGTATGATGATTTGATTGAAGCCTTTCTGTTTGGAATTTTTTGTGCGTATTTGATTGAATTATTGGAATTAAGTATTGGCGACTGTGAAGTTCATTTCTTGGGCTCAATCATTCTTTATTCACTAATCGCAACCCATGGATCAACTTCTGGATTTCTTTTTGGTCATTTTCAATTAACATTTGTAAAGTTAGATGAAACTAATTATCCATCTTGGTCTAAAGCGGTCGAGGTCTATCTTACCGCCACTGCACAACCGGACTATCTCACCTCTACAATACCGTCTAACATGAGTAAAGCTACCGATTGGATTGCGGGAGATACAATGATTCGGACCCAATTGTGGAATAGCATGGACCCTAAGGTCAGTCCTCACTTTATTCAATGTGACTCTGCTAAAGCAGTTTGGGATAAGTGTGCATTACTTTCTTCGGAGCAAAATAATATGATGTGAGTATGTGACACATGGGAAAAGTTATTTGATATTCAATGTGGAGATCAATCATTGTTTGATCATTATGCTCGGCTTACCACTCTTTGTCAATGATTGGATACTTATCTTCCCGCCTCGAATGATCCCGATGTTTTGGCTAAACGCCAAGAGGATTTGAGGGTAATATTATATCTTACGTCATTAGGGCCTGAGTAGTCATCTCTTCGCCAGCATATTACATCTCAGAGTTCTCTTCCCACAGTAGATGAAGTCTTCTCCCAGGCTCTTCGTTTTACAATTCCTGAGAAGAGTTCTTCCACGCCGGCAGTGGAGATTAGTGCTATGCTTTCTCGTGGTTCTAGTGGACGTGGAGCTCGAGGTCGTGGTTATAGAGGTTGTGGACGCTGTATTGTTCATGGTGGAAGTCGTGGAGGCCGTGAAGTGGGAGTTGGGACTCGTGGTACCATCAATTCTGGGAATAGTCGTGGTTCCCACTATTGCCATCATTGTCAAGGAGCTGGACATACGAAGCTTATTGCTATACACTTCACCTAGAGCTCAAACCACCTATTGCTGCATATGCAAAAGTTGAGGATTCTCTTGGTCCTCCCTCAATAGCTCCACCAAGTTCAACTCAAGTTTTGAAGACAAGCGATTCAGTCACATTAACACGTGCTGAGTATGATACATTGGTTCGCTCCCAACAAGTGACAGGATCTTCAGCTCCTACTGCTACTCTGGTACAAACCTCTAAAGGTAGTTCATCATGTTTGTTGTCTACATCGTTTGATTCTTGGGTTATATACTTTGGAGCTACCAATCACATGACCGGTAACTCTAACTTACCGTCTTCTTTTCACTCTACATCTCCTTCATTATCGAATTGGTTACATTAGCAAATGGTTCACGTCTCAAGTTACTGGTTTGGGAGTTGCTCATTTGAGTCCCTCTCTTTCTTTATCATCTGTTCTTCATCTATCAAAATCTCCTTATACTTTGATTTCTGTTAGCTCCTTGACTAGAGAACTAAATTGTTCTGTGACCTTTTACTCTTCCCGTTGTGTTTTTCAGGATCTGAGGACTAGACAGATGATTGGTGGGGGACATGAATCCAATGGCCTGTACTACCTTGATAAGGTGTTAGCTGCTGCAGCGGTAAAACAGACATCCACCGATGTATATCGGATGCATTGTCGTGCTGGTCATCCACCAAACCTACTTTGACATTTATTTCCCGAGTCTAAGTTTGTGAGTTCCTTTCAATGTGAAGCTTGTCGTTTGGTAAACATCATAGAGTTTCTTTTCCTTCCGTATTCAAAGTTGTGTGTCTAGTCCATTTGAGTTGGTTCACTCAGATGTATGGGATCCATGTCGTGTGTCTGATGTCTCTGGATTTAGATATTTTATTACATTCGTGGATGATTTTTCCCGACTGACTTGGTTATTTTTAATAAAAGATCGTACGAGATTTTTCATTGTTTTCAATTGTTCTATTTTGAAGTGTTGAATCAATATAATATCTCTGTCAAACATTTACGGCCGATAATGCTAGAGAATATCTTGCTACAACTTCTGGTTTCTAGCCCTTTTGGAATCTCATGGTATTATTCATCGACGTCCTGCTCATACACTCCACAACGAAATGGCGTAGCTGAACGTAAAAATCGCCATCTTCTTGATGTCGCCCATTGCCTCATGTTTCATATGCATCTGCCTAAATATTTTTGGGGCCATGATGTTCTTATGGCATGTTATTTAATTAATAGACTTCCAACTTCTATTCTTCAAGGGAAGACACCATTCTCAATTTTACATCCAAATCGTCCTCTTTTTCCTTACCTCTTCGGGTTTTTGGGTGTGTTTGTTTTGTACATAGTCTTACTCTAGGTCTTGATAAACTGGATCCTCGTGCTGAAAAATGTGTCTTTGTGGGATACTCGAACTCGTAAGGGATACAAATGTTACGGTCCTACTCGTTGTCGTATGTTCGTGTCTACGATGTGACGTTCTTGGAAGATCAGTCATATTTTTCCTCTCGAATGTTCCACAAACACTTGGTGATAGTGATGAGTGTGTATTACCAATGCTTCCACCGCCTTCCATCTCTCCAAGCTACCTCCATAAAAATTCATTTTGCTGACCGCACTTATCATCGACGACTTACAGTTCCAACTATGACAGTACAGCCTTCATCAACACTTGATTCATCTGTTCCCCCATCAATTGCAGTGCCAGCCTTTGATCCCGATCCGCCAATTATTTCTCGAAAAGGTATATATTTTTGTGTTGGTCGTCCTATTGATCGTTATTCGGTCTTTCGATTGTGTTAGTACGCATCATCTTATTTCAAATTTTTTGTCCTATGATTGTTTATCTCCTACCTTCTTTGTCTTTGTCTCATCATTGTCTTCTATTTATGTGCCTAGTAGTGTTGCTGAAGCTCTTGCTCATCTGGGTTGGCGTCGTGCCATGGAAGATGAAATGCAAGCATTAATTCAGAACAAAACTTGGCAACTTACTCCCTTACCTACTGATAAGCAACTTGTTAGTTGTCGTTGGGTTTTCACTGTTAAAGTTCACCCGGATGGTACTCTTGATCGGTTAAAGGCATGATTAGTTGCGAAGGGGTATACTCAAACTTATGGTGTTGACTATAGTGACACCTTCTCTCCTATGGCCAAAATTTCCTCTCGTCCATGTCTTCATTTCACCGGCTGTGCAATTTGGTTGGATTCTTTATCGCTGGATGTCAAAAATGCCTTTTACATGGTGATCTGGCCGAGGAGGTCTACATGGAGCAACCACCGGGTTTATTGCTCGGGGGAGAATGTGGTATGTCGTTTACACAAAGCTTTGTATGGACTTTAATAATCTCCTCGTGCTTGGTTTGGTAGAATTAGTGATGCAGTTATAAAATTTGGATTAAAGCGGTGTCAGGTACATCATTTAGTTTTCAGCTCTGTGTCTTCGACTAGTTGTGTCCTTCTAATTGTATATGTGGATGATATCATCATTACTGGCAGTGATTTAGGTGGTATTAAAAAACTTAAGCAATTTCTACATAAAGAATTCAGTACTAAAGGTTTGGGACGTCTTCGATACTTTCTTGGTATTGAAGTATCCTATTCACATGCTGGTATCAATTTATCGCAACGAAAGTATATATTGGACATCCTTGGCGAGGTTGGATTTCTTGGAGTAAAGCCAGTCGATACCCCTAGGGATCCCAATATGAAACTTGATGCAAAACATGGAGAATTACTACATGATCCAGCAAAGTATAAAAGATTAGTTGGTAAGTTAAACTATCTTACTATTACAAGACCTGATATATCATTCGCGGTTAGTGTAGTAAGTCAGTTCATGAGTTCTCCTCGTACCACTCATTGGAATGATGTACTTTGGATCGTCAAATATTTGAAAGGAGCCTAGGTAAAGGACTACAGTTCAATAATTATGGCCATCTAAACATTGCAGGCTTTTCTGATGTCGATTGGGCTGGATGTCCTGTGGATAGGAGATCTACTTCAAGCTATTGTGTGTTTCTTGGCGATAATTTAGTTGCATGGAAGAGCAAGAAACAACATGTAGTTTCCTGATCAAGCGCTGAAGTTGAATATCGTGCTATGGCACATGTGACAAGTGAATTACTATGGTTGAGAATGTTACTATCAGAGATTGGAATGTCACCGTCAAATCCATCAGTGTTGTATTGTGATAATCAATCCGTTATTCATATTGCATCTAATCCAGTCTTCCACGAGCGAACTAAGCACATTGAGGTTGATTGTCATTTTGTGCGAGAAAAAGTTCAAAAAGGCGACGTTATTCTTCAACACACAAAGTCGGAGGATCAACTCGCAGATATTTTTACGAAATCTCTACAGGGAATAAAGTGAGTTTATGTAACAAGTTGGGATTATTTGATATCTATATCCCAACTTGAGGGGGAGTGTTGAGAAATATTGTGAGTAATAAGGGTATATATATATATATATATATATATATATATATATATATAACCCTTTTTCATTTTGATTATCAAAAACAATTATCCTTCACAAAGCTAAAGACAATAGCGGTTGAAAAGAGACTCCGCCTATCTCCTACTCTCGGAAGGGTCATAGAGGCCAGTTGATCATAGCTGAGCCGAATGAAGATGCACCTTTTTGGACGGTGATGACCTTCTATCGGAGCATGATATTCCTGCTTTGGATGATCAAGGTGAGGGGGGCTAAGGCCTCCGACCACATCTCCTCGGATGATGACATCCTTTCTCCTCGCACCTCTCCAAAGATGGCTGAGGATAGGAGGCTTGCCCTTGCTCTAGACCCACCCCCTTCCTTGATCCAAGACTAGCCGCTTGCCTTAGCCTCGGATCCCACTTCAGAGGCACAGCCTCCTCCGCCTGTTACTAGGCGAAGCTCCTCCAAAAAGAGGTAATCCCTCTCCTATCTCCTTGTAAATATGCATATAGGATGTTGGAATTCTAGGGGGCTTGTTGCCTCTCTTAAACAAGCGGAAGTGAGGAACTTTATCTTGATGAACCGATTATCCTTGGTCAGGTTAGTAGAGACTAGAGTTCTTCATCATCTCTTTAATGCTATTACTGACAAGTTAACGGCGAACTGGTGCTGGCACGTCAACTTGGAGTTCTCTAATAGAGGCAGAATTTGGATAAACTGGGATCCTGCCACGGTTTCTTTAGAGCCTCTTTCGATCTCGGACTAGGCGTTTCATGGGAAAGTTTGGTGGGTGGATTCTGGTGCGACCTGTGTTGTCTCTATCATTTATGCTAAGCATTCATTTACGTCTCGGCGTCTGTTGTGGGAGGACCTAGTGATGAGGAGCTCCTCCCTTTAGGATGTGCCTTGGATTGTCACGTGAGACTTTAATGCGATTAAGGATTCCTTAGATAGGGTGGGTGGCTTTGACCTTTGGTTGCCATCCTTTGATGAGTTTTGGCAGTGTCTCGATCAGGTAGAGCTAGAGGACCTCATGTATGTGGGTTTCCGATTCACATGGTCCACTTCTTCAAGTCCCACACGCAAGATGAGGAAGATTGATAGAGTTTTGGTGAACTCGTGCTGGAGCCAGGTGTTCTCCTACTCGGAGGCTTCCTT
The DNA here is from genome assembly GCA_014182585.1 of Eucalyptus coolabah. Classification (NCBI taxonomy): domain Eukaryota; kingdom Viridiplantae; phylum Streptophyta; class Magnoliopsida; order Myrtales; family Myrtaceae; genus Eucalyptus; species Eucalyptus coolabah. Next base: position 33,759,645 of record CM024620.1, read on the forward strand.
TCTCGCTCTTGGGATTTTAGATCATTCGCCTATGCTGGTCAAGTTGGAGAACCCGGTGCTTCGGAAAAGGCCATTTAAGTTCTTTGATTTGTGGATGCAACACCCGGATTTTGATTCAATCATGAAACAGGTGTGGGAGACTTCGGTATTGGGGATGCCTATGTTTAGGCTTGTGAGTAAACTTAAGGCCCTCAAAGGTCGTCTTAAGCAGTTGAATAAGGAGTCATTTGCCAATATCTCTCTTAGAACGACCGATGCGAGAGAAGCCTTAAAGCAGACTCAAGTGGACCTACTTCAAGATCCTACTAGTGTAGTTCTCACGGACCTGGAAAGGGTTCAACGCCGGGCCCTATTGGAACTTCAGTCCCTGGAGGAGTCATTAGCTCGTATCAGATGGCTCAAAGAGGGTAATCGAAATACCAAGTTCTTTCACCAGTTTGTTAGTAAAAGACAACTGAAGAATAAAATTCTCTTGGTGGTGGATGACTCAGGCACCCAAATCACCGACCTTCATTTGGTCCAGCAACATTTTATGGATTTCTTTCACGACTTTCTCTTGCCTAGAGTGGATCAATTTACCCCAGCGATGTCAGAGATTCAAGATGTCATTAGGACCCAGTTGAATGATGACCAGGTACTCCTCCTCGATCAGCCGGTCTTCGATCTTGAGGTGTGAGACACCCTTTTCTCCCTCGGCCGATGGAAAGCGCCTGGACCAGATGGTTTCACTGTAGAGTTCTTTAAGAAGAATTGGGATATGGTAGATTAACTGGTCATGGATACCATAAAGGATTTCTTTATCTCAGGGAGACTCCTGAAGGAAATCAATAACACCATCTTGGTGCTGGTTCCTAAGTTTCCCAATGCAACCGCGGTTGATGATTACAGCCCACAGCTTGCTGCAATACAATATATAAGATCATTGCTAAAGTGTTGGCGAACAAGGTGTCTACTATGCTCAAAGATCTAGTAATCCCTTACCAAAGTGCATTCGTCAAGGGGTGGCAAATTAGGGACAATATCCTCTTGCTGCAGGAACTTTTCACTAGTTTTCATGTGGAGTCCTATACCCCAAAGTGTGCTATCGAGGTTGATTTCAGGAAGGCGTATGATACTGTGAATTGGCAATTCCTTGAGAATACTCTACTTGCCTTCGGGTTTCCCAATTGGTTGGTTCAACTTATAATGACTTGTGTTAGGATGCCTCGGTTTTCCATTGCGCTGAATGGAGAGCTTCATGGCTTCTTTCCTAGTGGGCGAGGCCTTCGTCAAGGGGATCCCATATCTCTTTACTTATTCACGCTGGTAATGGAGGTGCTTTCTGGGGTTTTGGAGAGGTGCTCACTTCAGTCTGAGTTCAGATTCTTTTGAAGGTGTAAGCCTACTACCCTTTTCACATTTTTTCTTCGTAGATGATGTATTTCTTTTCTGTGAAGGCCCCATGCCTTTGATCAAACTCCTTAAGGAAGGTTTGCAGCAATTTTCGGGTTAGAGTGGCCTCATCCCAAACCCGAGGAAGAGCGAAGTGTTCCTCTCTCGTGGCCTTCCGCCTCTTCGAGACCATATTTTGAATGAGCTTGGTTTTCAGGAGGGTTCACTTCTAGTTCGGTATTTGGGTGTTCCAATCATCACTTTAAGGCTTAGGAAAGTGGATTGTGCCGTTCTATTTATGCGTATCACATCCAAAGTGCAATCCTAGACTATACGATTCCTATCCTTCGCTGGTCGTCTTCAACTATTTAGGTCAGTTCTCCATGCCATTCAGGCCTACTGGGCTAGTGTTTTCATTATTTCTGCAGCAGTGTTGGATGAGATAGAGCGGATTCTTAGACAATTCCTGTGGAAAGGACCTCACTTGGGGAGAGGAGGTGCCAAAGTCTCTTGGGAGGACGTCTGCCTTCCTAAGATAGAGGGGGGCCTAGGTATCCAGAGATTGCACAAATGCAATAAGGCGGCTATGCTTAAACACATATGGATCATTTTCTCTAATAAAGAATATTTATGGTGCAGATGGATTCACTCGACCTTTTTAAAAAGGAGGAATTTCTGGGTGGGAAAGAAGCTAACTTTGTGTTCTTGGGCTTGGAAGAAAATTCTACAACTAAGGACAGAATTCCGGCTCTGCTTCCGTTGGAGGATAGGCGATGGTCTCGACACTTCGCTCCGGTTTGACAATTGGCACCCTAGGGGTCCTTTGAACTTCATATTCACTGACTCACTTATCTATAAATCTGGTCTTTCAAGACAAGCTTCGGTGGCTAACCTTTTTTCTGAGGACGGCCACGCTATACGGTCAGTGATTGCAACTTGGGGTTCGCCGCTCCCTTCCTTGATTGATGCTAAAGATTGGTTGGTTTTGTTGGAGGGAGAATTCCTCAGGAATGTTCTCAGTGGCCTCGGCTTGGAAGTTCATAAGGCAAAAGAAGGATCAAGTTAGTTTGAATGGTTTCGTCTAGAACAATGACATCCTACCTCGATATTAGTTCAACCTTTGGCTCATTACCAAGTGAATGATGCCTACTCAATCCCTACTCATGGCCCATGGTAGGATTGATGATGCATCATACCCTTTCTGTGAAGAGGAGTTTGATTTTATCGATCATTTATTTTTTGGATGTCGCATTATGTCGCGTATTGCCTTCTTTTGGGCGACTAGGTGCAGACTCCCTTGGAGTAACAAGCCTTGGGAGGATATGCTGACTTGGGCCACCACCTTCCTTGTGGGAAAGTAGTTCCACAAATGTATTACCCGTTTCTCCTTTAGTGCGCTTTGTCACATCATCTAAAAGAATGAGAATGATATCCTTTTCAATAGCGAGCCCGTTTCTATCTCGACCATGAAGAAGCACCTTCTCAAAGTCGTTCAAGATAAAGCTCTCACCTACAAGACTGTAGACTACTCTACTAGGAATAGGAAATTACAATAGTTGTTGGAGAAATCTTTCCGTAATATTTTGAAGCCGACAAAACGTTTCTTTCGTCTAAGTCTGGATGTTCGGAGACCGTCGCTTAAAGTCCGAAGACTTTGTACTCCCAAGACTCAAGACTCAAGACTCAAGACTTAAGACTCAAGACTCAAGACTTAAGTTTATTCTCACTGACAGTCTTTCTAATCCAGTGACGAAGGAAATCCAAAGCCGAGGTATATGGTTGAGGATTCGATCCAATCATCCGGAATAGATTCTTTGGTTGGATAATCATTTCGGATTCTTTAATTCTTATCTAAGATCGATTGAAGATCCGATGGTCGACGAAATAATCTTGGAATGTTCTATTCTTGGAAACCGAGATCCCGATTGTATGGGCGAACAGATTGATGGGCTATCATCGATTCCTTAAATAGCTCGGATGATCTTCTTGATTGATTCCGTCCAACGGGTAGATTGGAGGAATTCCTTTGTAAAGTGCCAACGGCTATGATGGCATAAAGGAGTATAAAAGGAAGTCGTTCTAGTTGTTTTCAAGGGTGTGATCGATAGAGAAATTCTAGAGCGAAGAACCTTGATTGTTAGTCGAGACAGGTTCGAGCGAAATTGTATACACAAGAGAGTGTTTGTACTTGGTGATACCTTGAGTGAGTGTGGTAGATCATCTATACCGAGAAATCAAGGAAGATCAACACCGTAACATCTCTTTGTTCATAGTGGAATCCAGCCAATTGGCTGTCGGTGCGTTAAGAGTGGACGTAGGCTTGAATCAAGCCGAACCACTATAAACCGAGTGTTCAATTCTCTCTTTCCCTTACTCGCCTCACGATTGGTTTTTAATTATTGCAAATTCTTCAACTGTCTAAAGTATTGTGCGATCATCAAGAAAATCTTTGTATACCTATTCACCCCCTCTAGGTACTCATACTAGCAATATCAATTGGTGTCGAGCCCGTGTTCTTACTTTGTTTGAAGTGTTTTACTTGAGTAAAAGATCCATGGCTAGTATGCTAGCACCGGGGCTGATGGAAGGGCAAAGCAATACCAGACCTCCCTACTTCGATGGAAAGGATTACAACATCCGGAAGAACAAGATGAAAGCTTTCCTACGATCAAAGGATCCTCCGGAATGGGACGTTGTGGAAAGAGGAATCACTCCGCTGCCGCATCAATCTCCGAAAGAGGGAAAGACACTATTGAAACCAGCGGAATGGCTCAGAAGAGATAAACAAGAGATAAGCACTCGATGCAAAAGCAATTTACTCTTTTTATACGTGCTTTATCTCCAATTGAATATAACAGAATATCTTCTTGTGTTACAGCAAAAGAAGTATGGGATAGATTACACATCACCTATGAAGGGACAGATCGAGTGAAGGAGACCAAATTAACATTCTCCTCGGTCAATATGAGGCCTTCAAAATGAAACCAGGAGAATCTACAACCGACATGTTTAGTCGTTTTACGTATATTGTCAATGGTCTTGAGAACCAAGGACAAAAATTTCGATCCCATGAAGGTGAATAAGCTTTTGCGTGGACTTTCCAAGGATTGGAATCATATAAAGACTTCAATAAGAGAGACGCAAAGAATCATGCCATTATCTCGTAGACGAGCGATTGGAACTCTTTAGTCTTACGAAGTGGAACGAATTAATGAAGACGAAGATCCAAGAGGTAAGAAATCTATTGCACTAAAATCAAATGATGATTCCGATGATGCAGATTCTCAAGATGATATGGATGATGAGGAGCTTGCACTCATGATAAGAAGATTCAGAAAACTGAACGTAAAAGGCGGAAGGTTCATCCCAAAGAAACAAAGTTTTGAGAGACAGCACCAAGTCTCGTTGATGATGAGGAACCAAACAAAGATGTAGTTTGCTTCGAATGTAAAAAGAAGGGACACATCGTACCCAACCGTCCTCTTCGAAAAGAAAAGAGGAAAATGCGAGAAGTCTCGAAAAGCTCTTAAAGTCGAAACCCGGAGCGATACAAAGTGTGAAGAGAGTGATGAGGAATATGCCAACCCGTGTCTCGATGGCGCAATCGACTCGAGACTGGATCGACTCGACAAAGTGAATTTGAGGTAAGTGATTATAAAATTCCTGTCAAAGTCTCTAAATACATTGATGAATTATGCTTTAGTCTTAAGACTTCTCTCAAAAAGATTTCCGAACTTAAAAAGGAAAACTCAGTTTTAAAACAAAAGGAAAACATCTTGGAAGAAAAAGTGAAAAGTTTAAACTTGAATGTTTCTACTCTTAAAGAGAATGAAGAAAACTTTCAAAAGAAAATGCGTTCTTAAAAAACTGATTTATCAAATATTTCAAAGAAATTTTCAATAGGGTCGGAAAACTTGAAAAAGTTCTTTCTACCCAAAGACCTTACTTCAATAAGTCTGGGTCTAGGTATGACAGCTGAAACAATCCCTTTGATTGATTTTCCGAAAGTCAAAGAAAGAATTAAGAAAAGACCGTCGAGAGAGGCTTACAAAAATCATTTCAAGAAAGTTTTTGTAAAGTCCGTAGGTCGAAATGCTTTAAGGTGTTCAAAGTGTAACAGTCAGATCATTTTGAAAAAGAGTGTCCTATGGTTTGGAAACCTGTTAAGAGAGTATGGCCTAATAATGCTCATCCTACTAACACCAAAGGACCCAAGAAAATTTGGGTACCAAAGAAAGCTTGAGACTCTCTTTTGAATGCAGGTCTGTCAAAAAGAAGGTAAAGTGGTATCTTGACGGATGCTCAAGACACATGACAGAGACTCAAATTGTTTCATAAAGCTTATTCAAGTAAATGGTGGAAAAGTTTCATTTGGAGGAAATAGTAAATGAAGTATTGTGGGATTCAGAATCGTGAAAATTGGAAATCTCACAATAAGCAATGTCTCTCTAGTGGAAGGACTCAATTACAATCTTCTCAAAGATTAGCCAATTGTGTGATACCGGTTTCAAGATCTCCTTTCAAGAAGGCATATGTTTTGGAATTAGCAAAGACTCAACTCAGTCTTTCATGGGACGAAGGCATGGAAATATCTATCTCCTTGATGTAAAGCCAAATGAAGACTAATGTCTAATTTCAATTCAAGATGAAGCAGTTCTATGGCACGAAAACTTGGCCATATCAACAAGAAGCAATTAGCCAAAATCTCTTCAAAGCAGCTTGTTCGAGGTCTACCTAAATTGCCATACCAAAAGTCCGACTTATGCACTTCATGCATTCTCGGGGAAAGGTAAGAAATTCATTTAAGCAAATAAATCATGTATCTACTAATCATGTACTACAGTTGCTTCATATGGATCTCTTCGGACCAACAAGAACCCAGAGCATTGGAGGTAAGAAATATTGTCTAGTAATTGTAGACGATTTCTCTCGCTTTACCTGGGTATATTTTCTTGCAAGTAAGTCGAAACCTTTTTGTACTTTGAGAAGTTTGCTAAAAAGGTTCAAAATGAAAAAGGATGTGCTATTTCAAGTATAAGAACAGATCATGGAAGTGAATTTGAAAATCAAGATTTTACGAAATTCGTGATAAATCTGGTTTTAATCACATGTTTTCCTCTCCGTATACCTGAGCAAAATGGAGTTGTGGAAAGAAAGAATAGATCTCTTCAAGAAATGGCTAGAACACTTTTAATTGAAAGTAAAATTTCTTCACGATTTTGGGCTGAAGCTATTTCAACTGCATGCTATATTATAAATAGAGTCTTCCTAAGACCTATTCTTGAAAAAACCCCTATGAATTGTTCAAAGGTAAGAAGCCTATTGTTTCATACTTTCATGTATTTGGTTGCAAATGCTTTATTTTGAAAAATGCAAATGATCGAGTTGGTAAGTTTGAAGAAAGATCGATGAAGGCATCTTCCTTGGATATTCTACATCAAGCAAAGCCTACGAGTCTATAACAAGAAAAGCCGGTCCGTGGAGAAATCAATGAATGTCAAATTCCAAGACTCCACACAAGATGAATCCAGCCGATTCAAAGATGAAGAGTCCGAACTCGCTCTAGACCTTCCAAAGTCTTCAACTCAAGAAGCATCTCGACTCGGAAGTCCAACATCAAGATACTCATGAAGATTCAAATAAAGAAAGAGATCATCAACCAAGCAAATCAATCAAGAATCGGAAACACAAATCCAAGTCATCCTAAAGATCTCATTATTGGCGAAATCAATGAAGGAATCAGCACCGCATCAAAAAGGCGTGAAGAATCTAGTGCTGTTGCTCTCATCTCTGAAATTGAACCAAAAAGCATAGAAGAAGCTTTATCTGATGAAAGCTGGATCGAAGCTATGCAAGAAGAGCTCAGACAGTTCAACATTAATGATGTCTGGGAATTGACATCTAAACCAAAAGGTAAAACCGTTATTCGAGCCAAGTGGGTGTTCGAAACAAGATGAACGAAAAGGAAAAGTCGTACGAAATAAAGCAAGACTCGTGGCCAAGGGATACACGCAAGAAGAAGGAATAGACTATGATGAGACTTACGCTCCCGTAGCAAGGTTAGAAGCCATTCGTCTATTACTTGCGTTTGCTTGTTACAAAAATTTCAGGTTATTCCAAATGGACGTCAAAAGTGCTTTCCTAAATGGATTTATCCAAGAGGAAGTTTATGTGGAACAACCGCCTAGATTTGAAGACCCAAAGAAGCGACTCGCCTTGGATCGAAAAGGCTCAGATGGTCTAAAGCAAGCACCTCGTGCTTGGTACGACAGAACTAAGTAAGTTTTTATTACGTAACGGATTTGTCAAAGGTAAAGTAGATACTACTCGTTCATCAAAAAGGAAAACAAAAGTTTCTTACTCGTTCAAATATATGTTGATGACATTATTTTTGGATCCTCTAATGAAAGTCTTTGCAAGAAATTTTCTAAGTCTATGCAGGATGAGTTTGAAATGAGTATGATGGGAGAGTTAACATTCTTTCTTGGACTCCAAGTAAATCAAATGAAGGAAGGAACTTTCATCCATCAAGAAAAATATGCGAATGATCTTGTCAAAAGGTTTGGATTGGAAAAGTGCAAAAAGACCGACATACCAATGTCATGTTCTTTAAGATAGACAAGGATGAAGAAGGGAAGAAAGTAGATCAAAAGCTGTACAGAGCATAATCGGTTCACTTCTTTATCTTACCGCTTCTAGACTCGATATTTTGTTTAGTGTTTGTATCTCGTGCTAGGTTTCAATCGATCCTAGAGAATCACATCTCATTGCTGTGAAACGTATTATCAAATACGTTGCTTCATCTTCAAGCATCGGTCTTTGGTATCCAAAGAGGGGAGACTTTAATCTTCTAGGATACTCGGATGCAGATCGGGCCGGCGCAGAGTCGATAGAAAGAGCACTTCGGAACTTGTCAACCGCTTGGAAATGTAAAGTGTCTTGGTTCTCAAGGAAGCAAAGCACCGTAGCTCTTTCAACGACGTAAGCGAGTATGTAGCTCTTGGAAGCTGTTGTTCGCAAATTCTATGGATAAAACAACAGCTACAAGACTTTGGCATTGAAGACTCATGCACGTAAATCGATGTGACAACACCAAAGCGCGATCAATCTCACCAAAAATCCAATCCTTCATTCAAGAGCAAAGCATATTGAGATTCGTCATCACTTCATTAGAG